>CM073135.1:6024602-6207102 GCA_037039145.1 Fundulus diaphanus
ATCTCACTTGGGAGCATCTGAAATAAAGTAGTTTTGGTAAGACATTAATACAGATACCATCCACACAACCTATTAAAGAAATAGGGAGTGTAGTCCATCTCTCCAAATCATTTTTAATGGTTTGAATAAGTTTACTAAAATTTGTCTTATAAAGGTCATATAATAATGGGGCTATATGAATATCCAGTTACCTGAATCCATTCTTGGGCCATTTAAAACCACTGTGTAATTTTGTAGTGTCTGATATTGTAGAGTTTACATCCATGGCCTCTGTTTTTTCTATATTTACCTTGTAAACTGAATAGAATCCATATTGTGAAGTGAGCTCTTTAAGGTGGGGGATTGTTGATTTAGGATCTGTCAGATATAATAATACATCGTTGGCATATAGTGAAATTTTGTGAACTACCCTGTCTATTACTATTCCTTTAATATTAGCATCCTCTCTAATGATTTGGGATTACTACTATAGTGGCTTTTGTTCAGGATGGTGCCATAGTTTTAGATTTTAAAGCATGGTGATATGCCTTTAGTAGCAGGGGAGCCAACAGATCTATAAAAGTTTTGTAAAATTCATTGGCATAACCGTTTTGTCCTGGGCTTTTATTATTCTTAAGCGATTTTATTACCTGTTTGACCTCCCATTCCTCAGTTGGTTGATCTAACTTTGAAGCTCCTGTTTCCATTAAGGGGCTACATTTTATGTTGTTTAGAAAATCTGTGAATTCTTTGTCATTATTGCAAGTATCGGTATTTGTAAATAGTAATTTGTAAAATTTTGTAAAGACTCTGCAATCTTGTCAGGTTTTGTCACAATAGTCTCTTGGGATTTGATTTTATGAACCGTGTTAGAGGACTGCTCTAATGGAAGTAGTTAGTATTATTGCCTCATTATGAGAGGTCAGTACCTTTTTTCGGCTGTCTTTGTTATTGCAAAAGTTTTCTGGACATATTCCATGGACTTTTTGGGGCCGAGGAACTCCTTTTCTTCATTCTGATATGTAAATCCTAAAAATATAATAAAAATCAATACGACTCAACTTGAACCAAAAAATAAAATAATTAAATGTGGTCTATTAAATATAAGGTCTCTCCCTCCAAAGACTTTGGTAGTTAATTAATTGATTTTTGATAATCAGATTGATTTATTTTGTCTCACAGAAACCTGGCTACAAGAGGACTATGTTAGTATAATATAGTCAACTCCCTGCAATTATTTAGATTTCCACATTCCCAGATCTACGGGAAGACGGGGAGGATACTCTGAATGTTTCAGTTCCTTGGCTGAGGAACCAGCAGGTGGCCAGGGGCTGAGCTGATTTGGGCCATACCACTATGGGGGAAAATGGGGGTTTAGCTTCATTTGGTTTAGTTAGGTTTGTGTGTGTTTTGCCCCATGTGTTTCTTTTGTGGACTGATCAGCCACTATTTAAGTTTCTCTTGGTCTCATTAAGGCAGGTCAGTTTGTTTGCGTTAGTTCTGTTACTAGTTATTTTGAGTAGTTTTTGCTCCCTTGACCTCTTTTCTGGATCCATTTTGTACTTGCTACATTTGATCTTTTTTCGGTTAAATAAAAGAACCCTGTTTTTTGAAAATACACCTGTACCTGACTGTCCTTACTGTTCGGTCAGTCACAGATAGCCTTAGTGTAGCCTTTAAAACTATCCTAGATTCAATTGGTTTTGCTCAAAATGTGCATAAACCGACGAACTCTTGCCTTCATACTTTGGACGTTATGCTAACATATGGCATTGATTGTGAATAATTAACAGTATTTCCTCACAACCCTGGCCTATCAGACCATTGTTAATAACCTTTGAGTTCAATTTAACTGAGTTCTCCACCCACAAAAAGTTTCATTATGGTAGATCTTTATCAGATAATGCTTTATCAAACTTTAAAGAGGCTGTCCCCCTTTTAATATCCTCAGCATCAAGCCCTACAGATGGTAGCAATGTTGTTTCTTCCCATTCACAAATAGACACTTTTGTTGACGGTGTCTGTAATCCAGGCAAAAGGTTTTGAAAAACAAACTTGTAATTAGCTTTCCTCTTAAGAATAAATATAATACTGCCCTGCTCTGGCACCACATTGTCATGTGACTGTGGAAAGCCAATGAAGATGCTATATAAGCAGGAAGTAGTGGCTGCCGGGAAAGGCTAGGGAAGAGCTGGGAAAAAGTTTGTTGGAGGTATGTTAAAGGTTGCTTACTCGCTCATTTTACAAAATCAAGTTCTGTCCTATCTGGTTATAGGAGCCGCCTACTGGGACCAGATTGGGCAAGAAGTAGCAGGGTTTTTTGTTGTTGAAACCAAAGAGTTGGTAAGTGTGCCAACATTAGCTTGGCAGCTCAGTCATTTCCATGTGGTAGCTTAGCCTAGCCGATTCCATCTATATTGCATGGAGCGGTTAGCTTTGGATATTAAAGCATGTTTCTTTAAATATCTTTAATGTAAAGGAATTTGCTCCTCCCTGGGCTGCCACCTTACCGTGGTGAAGGGGTTTGAGTGTCCCAATGACCCTAGGAGCTATGCTGTCAGGGGCTTTATGCCCCTAATAGGGTCACCCAAGGCAGACAGGTCCTAGGTGAGGGACCAGACAAAGAGCAGCCCAAAAGCCCCTTATGATGAGTACCATAAATGGATCTTGTGTTCCCTCGCCCAGACGCGGGTCACCGGGGCCCCACTCTGGAGCCAGGCCTGGAGGTGGGGCCCTTTGGCGAGCGCCTGGTGGGCGGGCTTTTACCCATGGAGCCCGGCCGGGCATAGCCCGAAGAGGAGACATGGGTCCCCCTTCCAATTGGCTCACCACCTATAGGAGGGGCCAAAGGGGTCAGGTGCATTGTGAAATGGGTGGCAGTCGAGGGCAGGGACCTTGGCGTTCCGATCCTCAGCTGCAGAAGCTGGCTCTTGGGACGTGGAATGTCACTTCTCTGGTGGGGAAGGAGCCTGAGCTAGTGCGCAAGGTTGAGAGGTTCCGACTAGAGATGGTCGGACTCACCTCGACGCATGGTTCTGGCTCTGGAACCAGTCTCCTTGAGAGGGGTTGGACATTCTTCCACTCTGGAGTTGCCCCTGGTGAGAGGCGCCAAGCTGGAGTGGGCATACTTCTTGCTCCTCATCTCGGTGACTGCATGTTCGGGTTTACCCCAGTGAACGAGAGGGTGGCCTCCCACCGCATACGTGTGGGGGGACGGGTTCTGACTGTTGTTTGTGCTTATGTGCCAAACAGCAGCTCGGATTACCCACCCTTTTTGGAGTCCTTGGAGGGGGTACTGGACAGTGCCCCTCCTGGGGACTTCCTCGTTTTGCTGGGGGATTTCAACGCTCATGTGGGCAATGACGGTGGGACCTGGAGGAGCGTGGTTGGGAGGAACAGGCTACCTGATCTGAACTCGAGTGGTGTTCTGTTGTTGAACTTCTGTGCTCGTCATGGATTGTCCATAACGAACACCATGTTCAAGCATAAGGGTGTCCATATATGCTCTTTGCACCAGGACACCCTAGGTCGTAGTTCAATGATCGACTTTGTTGTCATTTCATTTGACCTGCGGCCGCATGTCTTGGACACTCGGGTGAAGAGAGGGGCGGATCTCTCCACCAACCACTACCTGGTGGTGAGCTGGCTCCGATGGTGGGGGAGGAAGCCGGTCAGACCTGGTAGGCCCAAACATATTGTGAGGGTTTGCTGGGAACGTCTGGCAGAGTCCCATGTGAGACAGAGCTTTAACTCCCACCTCCGGGAGAGCTTTGAACACGTCCCAAGGGAGGCAACCCTCGAACACACTGGTGGACACCAGCGGTGAGGGAAGCTGTCAAGCTGAAGAAGGAGTCCTATCGGGCTTTATTGGGCTGTGGGACTCCGGAAGAAGCTGATTTGTACCGGCAGTCCAAGCGGCAGGTGGCTCGGCTGGTCGCTGAGGCAAATACTCGGTGTGGGAAGAGTTCGGAGAGGCTGTGGAGAAAGACTTCCGTACGGCTTCAAAGCAATTCTGGTCCACTATCCGGTGTCTCAGGAGGGGGAAGGAGTGCAGTACCAACACTGTTTATAGTGGGGGTGGTGTACTGCTGACCTCAACTCGGGACGTCGTGCGTCGTTGAGCAGAATATTTCGAAGACCTTCTTAATCCCACCAACATGTCTTCCATTGAGGAAGCAGAGCTTCGACCCAGGACTCTGGGTCGGGTTCTCCCATCTCTGGTTGCCGAGGTGGTTAAAAAGCTCCTCAGTGGCAAGGCCCCGGGGGTGGATGAGATTCGCCCTGAGTATTTTAAGGCACTAGATGTTGTGGGGCTGTGTTGGTTTATGCGGCTTTGCAGCATTGCGTGGACATCGGGGGCAATTCCCCTGGATTGGCAGACTGGGGTGGTGGTCCCCCTATTTAAAAAGGGGGATCGGAGGGTGTGTTCCAACTACAGATGAATCACACTCTTAAGCCTCCCTGGTAAGGTCTATTCCGGGGTTCTGGAAAGGAGGGTCCATTGGATAGTCGAATTTCGGATTCAGGAAGAGCAGTGTGGTTTTCGTCCTGGCCGTGGAAAACTGGATCAGCTCTACACCCTCAGCAGTATTCTGGAGGGGGCATGGGAGTTTGCCCAACCAGTCTACATGTGCTTTGTGGATCTGGAGAAGGCATTGGACCGTGTCCCTCGGGGGGTCCTGTGGGGGGTACTCCGGGAGTATGGTGTACCGGGCCGTTTAATAAGGGCTGTTAGGTCTATGTATGACCGAATCTGGTCCGAATTGCCGGCAGTAAGTCGGACTCGTTTCCGGTGAGAGTTTGACTCCGCCAAGGTTGCCTTTTTTCACCAATTCTGTTCATAACTTTTATAGACAGAATTTCTAGGAGCAGCCATGGTGTTGAGGGGATCCGTTTTGGTGGCCTTAGGATTGCGTCTCTGCTATTCGCAGATGATGTGGTTCTATTCGCTTCATCAGGGCGTGATCTACAGCTCATAGTGGAGCAGTTCACAGCCGAGTGTGAAGCAGCTGGGATGAGGATCAGTGCCTCCAAATCCGAGACCTTCTGCTGGAGGTTTTTCCTTCCCGTTAAAGGGGAGTTTTCCTTTCCACTGTCGTTTCATGCTTGCTCAGTATGAGGAATTGCTGTAAAGCTATGGACAATGCAGACAACTTTCCCTGTGGGTCTGCGCTCCTTCAGGTGGAGTGAATGCTGCTTGTCAAGACTTGATGCAATCTACTGGGATTTCTTAGATAGGAATCTTTTTTGACCAATCTGTAAAATCTGATCCAATCTGTATAATCTGACTAAATTTGACTTTGGAAAGTGCCTTGAGATGACTTGTTTCATGATTTGGTGCTATATAAAAAGTTGAATTCAATTGAACTAATCCACAGTCAGGCTTGATAGAGGAGGCTGTAACGGACTTCCCTGCAGCCCCACAGTGCCTTGCGTACCTCCGTGAAGGTGGGTCTTGCTTTGGCTACAGTGGCTGTATAGTCGGGGAAGAAGGTGCTCGTTATGAATTACTCCCAGTACTGTCACTGTAGGGAGTACTGGGAGTAACGTCCCCGTCTTGATGTAATTTGGTGACGATGACTCGTGGTGCCTCTCGAACTCCGGGTCTTCTCACGGTGGGTGATCGGTCCACTTTTTTGTCTCGGCCCATCTGCAAGACTTCTCTGATGACTTTCGCAAGAGCTTGTGGAGAACCGGAGCCTGGCCATTCCTCAATACCTGCGATACGGATATTAGATCTTCTCATTCCCAGGTCCCCTCCCCTTGAGGTCTTCACATTTTACTTTGAGCGTTGCCATTTCTTTTTGTAAATTTGTTACTTTAGACTGTAGTGAGGTGACTTCATCTGATCACGTTGATAGACCATCCTTTACATCTACAATGTCCGGTTTTATAAAATCTATCAGCTTGTATGGCCTTTGCGGACCGCCTGCAGCTCAAATCTTATAGCTTGAAAGTCTTCCGCTAGTGCTCCTTTGAGTTAATTTCTTATCACTTTAGGTAGTTCCCCTCTCAGTGATGATAAGATGTCTGCTTTCATTTCTTCATTACTCATGTTTGGGGCCTCAGTCGTATTCGTTGTCGGTGGGTCCGTATCGGTTGTTGCCCGCTGTCTCATGCTCCTAACAGGCGTGTAGCATCAGCATTGGCTCCGTACTTATACTTTTGCAGTTTTTCGGCCATTCAGGATGATTTTGTAAGAGTTGTCCAGTTGTTTATGTCCTTATGGTATTCTCTTCAGTTTTTCGCCTGATATTAATATTGTTAACGCTGTTTTTTATGTAATTGTTACTGGTTTTTGCAGGAGCTCTAAAGAAATATATCTTGCACCATATCTTGCTCACCAGCGCACCCAAAATACATTTCTTGAATGGAAACTGAATTAAGTAAGCTTTATATAGCACTTTTCACAGGAAAAAAAACACAAAGTGCTTCACAATAAAAACATCCATAAAACACAAAATAAAAACAGCATAAATGCAACATCATAGCATAAACTAGTTAAAAACTAGTTAAAACCCAGTCAGGACAAGTGGGTCTTCAACTGCTTCTTAAAAGAATGTCAAGTCAAAGATAGAGAGGTTGATGCCATTATGAACTTCACTCCTATATCTCTTCACTAAATGAAGATGACACTTCACCAACAAACAATAACAATAAAAGGCTTCTTCTTTCCTTATACACTTATATTGTTACATTAAATATGTTAAAGTACAGTATTCTGTTTCGAGTGCCATTCCTTCAAAACCATTGTGCAGCAAGTGGAGTTCGCTTAAAACCATACTACGTAACTTTTGAATGGTGCTCCCCAACAGGGGCTTTTTCTTTAAAAAGCCCCTGTTGGTGAGCGCCATTCAAAAGTTACAGTAGCACTGTAAAAAAAACACTCCCTCCCCTCCGCGTGCCCCGCACACTCCACTGAAAGCAGAGCGACGTAGAGAAAGAGAGAAATCTACCAATAGACCTGGCAGCTCACTGTCAGCCCAGCATCACGTGTGTCTATTTTACTCTTGTTTATTTAGGAGAGGGAGGGGGCAAGGAGGAGAGAGAAAGAGAGATAGACGTGTGTATGCGGACAGCTAGTGGAGTCACCGGCTGGCTCACTGTAGCTCAGCGGGAGCGGGTCTATTTATAACTAGTAGATTAGTTTGTTGTTCAAATAGGAGACTTCCCCATCCAAAATAAGCCCAATAAACCGCAGCCTGCGGCTCATGAAATTTATAAGTGACTAAATAAAAAAAAGCCAGACATTCCTTAATATAAGCAGACTTGGTAACACTGCTATTGATGCCAATTCCCTTACATTGGGCTGCGAGAACAGAGCGGTGAGACTACCTCTGGGGCGGAGGTATGGAAAGTTGCAAGTGGGGTTTTTCAGAATTTCTATTAGTTTTAACAAGGTTTAAGATAATCTTAAATATCTTGTAAGATTAATGTATGATTTGTCCTTTGTATGATGATTTAGAAAAATGAATCACATTGGAAAAACATTTTCACAAAGAAATGTTACGTATCAAACTAGTCATTACTAAAATGTTTGATGGAGTTAACAGATACTTACACACAATGACACATGGTCTACGCCATTACAATCCGGCTTGCCTTCATAGTCTCAGCCAACACGTGTGGCCGTCGCGTTGTATGTCGCACAAGTCTGCAAAATCAAATGTGCGATTAAAAAAAACTTAAATGCATTTGCCTTCACAGAAACTTGTGAGAATTAACCTTGTCACAGATCATAGTGGCTGCAATTAGAATCAGCTGTGTAAGCGACGGACGATTTCCCATGAGAAAAGATCGAACAAACCAAGAAAACTTGCTTAGTGAACTTACTGGGAACGCTGTATAATGTGTTTCACTTAGTGAATTAAGTTATTGAAATATTTTCAACACCCAATTTGTGTACGTAATATATGCCTACATAGGGCATTTGTGGTCATTTCTTGAGAACCACTATTTGGATGAATACATTTACTTCTTTAATACATTCATATTTATGGCAAATTATGTCAAACAACAAGCACAGTTTTAAATAAGAAAAATTGATCTACAAACATATTGCTTATACTTTTTATGTTATTCTGTTTTGGAAATTCAATGTATTCGTTCTAGGAAATGGCTGAAAAACTTTTAAAACCTCCATCTCTCACATCAAAATTTATCAAGCATTTGTTGTTTCTACATCTATTTCTCTATAATTTTAATACACTTGCCTAAAATGAAGATGATCACATCTGTTTGAACTTAGTTAACACTAATGCTCAATATGTCACACTCAAGTAAATGCCTCTGTTGGTCATTTTCAGATATCTGACAAAAATACAATTTGCTTGTGATGTGTCCAATGAGCCAATGCTTCAGAGCATGTGTCAAGTAATATAGGCAGATTAAATAAAACTAATGTTATGCCAGAAGATGGTTGAATATGCTTATTATTATTATTATTTATAATTTGGCATTATAATTTAAATGATAAATCATTCAACTCAAAATTCCGCTACAACAAAATATAGTTCAAATGGTGGTGATGTTAGCTATAAGCTTGTAAGTATTTATACCATTAATGCATTAGTTAATTTGCTGTTATGAACTCATTTATGCTGGGATGAATGATCTGGTCGGACTTGTGACCGACGAGGTTTATCCGGCAGCTGTGAGAACCCCAATGTAACTGCAATTAGAGTTTAAATCCTTATTCGTCTATCACCATCCAATGATATTGTCTCTGTATTAATGTCAGATGTTAACTCCAAAGGAGGTTAGCTCTGATTTCTGAATAACCATACAACTATGAATTGGATTGAACACAAAACAATGTCTATTCCGCAGTGGTGTTTTATTGAACCAAAAGCAATTCCCTGTTACAGTAATTCTCTGATTCAACGACTTTGGAAATCTTACTCACTACTAACTAACACGCAAAATATATATGGAGATAAAAGAATAAACAAAACAAACAAAACGAAAGGAAAGAAAAACAAATGGATTAAAATGAGCGGTTGCAACTCTTAGTTCAGCTCACGGTTGTTTAAACCACATTCAGAACATCGGCATTTGACATAGCATTGACAGACAGAACAGCTTTGAGAGTCCTACCGGACGCTTTGATGCCTTACAAAGCTATCAGCTAAGCTACCTACAGTGCAGTCATCCGACACCCTCCCAAGATGGCGACTGTGATGACGTATGCTCTCTTAATGATGTCACCGCGCTTACGCTAAGGTGAGGTGGTACCTCGCTCCGAGAGGGAGTGGTTTACGCTCTGGTTCAAAGAGAAACCGCGAACTAAGATTCAAACAAAGCGATCAAATTCTCTGATAAGGAGAAGCAAAAGAAAAGGGGGAAAAGCATGGAGGAAGATGAAAAGAACTGAAACAGTGACCCACGGCGGGGTTATAGATAAACCACAATCAACACAGCAAAATCAAATGTAAAATGCATGCACATACAAAGAAAATATTCAGCAAAATAATTCCAACTTCGTCGTGGAATAAAAGCATTAACCTAAGCCTACAAATTTCTACGTCTGCCCAGGCACTTCTAAACACCCTGTTGGTGAGACAGAAATAAAAGGGGAGAACCCGTTACTTTGAGGTGCCTCGGGGCTGGTCCGGAGTGAAAGTCCCGGCTTCGGTCCGGAGCGCTCCGGATCACGCGACGTCCTGAACGCGTCTTGACGACCGCAGGGTCCGCAGGCTGCAGCGGGGACCAGACTGAGAGAGTTCCTTCGTCTTTCTCTCTCTCTCTGGGCTCCTAGACGCTTGTTGGGCCAAACAACGCGTCGTCCTCTCTCGATCACTGGGAGATAAGGCGGCTTCCAGTATTTGATCAGAGGGAATTAAAGGTACCTTTTTGAGTCGACCTCCTGTCTGTACAGGGAATAGTTTTGCTTCGAAAAAATCTCGGTCCAGCGAGAAACTCGAGCACGTGGCGTGGGATTTTCCCAACGGAGTTAAACAGCTGTGTGTCTTCTCGGTTGGCAGGGCGCCAGGGAAGAAGATCGATTGCGGGGTGCAACCGAGTTTTATCAACTTTACCCTAGCAACGTTATCGGTTGCTAGGGCGCCGGCCATTTTGGGCCGCGTTGCATGATGGGAGTTGGTGGCCATTTTGACCACCATGCATCATGGGAAATGCAGTCTGTCACGTCCTGACATGGCACAACATACCCCTCTTTAGCTTTGAAGAGTGGGATGCTGGTCACAGTCTTTAAAGCTACAACCAAGTCCATTCTGGCGTGACGAAGATCCGTTGTGCATGAGTGGAACAACCTAATAGTCTTTCTAGTAGTCCTTCGGGATTCATGCAGTTCAGTTCATCATCCAAGAGGAAGGGAAAAAAACAAAGCATTTATTGTGCCTGGGTCAGTGACCTAGCCTGGGCAGACTAAGCTATAGCTAGTAATGTCTATTGGCTAATAAGGCAAACAATAAGTAAATAAAAAAAAAGAGAAAATGCAAACTTCACAATCACCATTGTCAATACATTCATTGGTCATCAGGTTTGAACTTTGAACCAAAGAAAGGAGAGAGGGAAAAGGGAAAGGAGAGAGACAGCGGTTCGTAGTCTAATCAGCTTGTGGCCTTTGAGGAGCTGATGTTACGAACCTGGGGGCGACGAAGGTGAGGGTGTCAATCCTGGTTTGCAACTGTTTGATCTGCTTGTATGCTGCATATGCCATCGCCGTAGTGATGGCCCATCCAAATACAAGGAGAACCACAATAATGGTCATAATGTGAGTGTCGGTCGACTCTGTAGCTCTGGGGAAGCGAAGCAGAGGGACCGAGCTCAACTCTGATGGAGTGAGACTGAATTTAATCAGCTGGGTGCCTGCAAGTAAAAGCTGTCTTTCAATGCCGACATCAATGCTGAAATTGTATCCCTTAAAGACATCTATTATTTCAATCTCTGAGTCATATTTGTCAACGTCAAGGTGATGCAGAACCATGTTTCCAATGTGGACTACAGCACCTTGAGGTGGGGAACAGAAAATGGTTTGGTTGGGCAGTTTTAGTCTAGTAACTGTGTCGTGCTGCTCGTAAGATAACAGGGCTTCTGCCTCTGGGGTGCTAACGAGCCAGCGGTTACCTGCCCGCTCAATTTTGGTTTCCACACCTGCATCTTTAAGGGTCATTCTAGCCTGACAGTTTTGTTCAGGGGATTCATTCCTTAGACCACACAGGTAATTGGTAACGTCTCTGATAAATGGGTTGCTTGGGCATACCCAGTGGATGTCCTTGGTTTTGGTACACAAATCCAAATTAGGAACTAAATAAAGTTTGGGGTCAGCATCATGATAGGCTAGCATCGAGGGGGTTTGTAGGTGTACGTGGGTCTCACCTTGCCAAAAACCGACATTCAATACTGATTTAAGCCTATACACGTTAGCTCTTTCAATGATGGGAAGGTTTAGCATAAATCCTATCTCCAAGTTGTCAGGATTTACAAATATTGGAATTGCACTACCTAGGCTGTAAGCCAGGTGTGTTTGTGGTGGTTGCAGTGCTTCACTAGAGGCAGATTTGAGAACCTTTTCAACCAAATCTACTGGTACCAAGTACGGAGGAATCCGTCCTTCAGCAAGGCTATTTATGGATGAACTAACCTCTCGAGTGAGGTCCTGCATTAAATCTCTAACAACCTGAGTATACATCATGTCATTCTTTACCACTTCTGTGAGCGTTTCCAAAGAAATGCATGGTGTTATTGCTGAGTGTGAATTTATAGACGTGAAGTTATGTATGGACATTTGTTTTATTAATGCACGTGTAAAATGTCCTGATTGAACATGCACTTGTCCTATTTAATGCTATGCATTGTTCTCTTCGGCGGGGGCGGAGTTAGGCTCCGTTCCCTGTGAGGAGAGTTTGGTGGACGGTTTAATTTGGTTCGCATGAACCCATTTGTACTCCGGACTTTGCACGCTGGCCTCTAGGTTCTTTTGAGCCCACGTGAAAGTCGTTTGGAGATGGTCTTTAAAATCAGTGACGCATTGGTGCGCCGTGTAGACGGTTGTCACACTGACGTCTTCGGGCTGGTAGATGAGATTCAGGGGAAGTGTCATTTGTCTCCCTGTCATCATCTGGCAAAGTGTCACCCCTGTGGAGCATGGTGAGGTAGAGCGGATTAGCATTAGGACCAAGGGAAGCTTTATGTCCCAGTCCCTGCCATGGCTGCTGGCATGTTCCTTTAACATACTGACCACGGTGCGGTTCATTCGCTCCACCTGTCCCAATGACTGTGGGTGTGAGGGGATGTGGAATTCAACTTCCACGCCCAATATGTCGAAAAGCGCGGTCATGATGTTTGACGTAAAATGCGTTCCTCTGTCCGAGTCGATGGGCAGGGGAAGGCCCCACCGGCTGAAAACGCGATTTAGCAGCAGGGCTGCTGTGGTGACGGCGGTGTCGTTCGGTGCCGGCAAACATTTGACCCATTCTGTGAAGCTGCCTGTTATTGTCAAAAGATATTTGTTATCTCTTGACGATTTGGGGACTGGACCGATCCAGTCAGTCTGCAGATGTGACCACAGAAATGTAACCCCCCTTCGCTGAAGCAGGGCTCGGTCTAGCGGTCGTGTGGGTTGTAACTGGCAGCAGGTTAAGCAGCCTTGTACATACTCCTGGGTGTCCTGGGCCGTTGAAGGCCGGGACGCCACCTGTAGGAGAGTTTTCAGATTAGCTTTGCAGCTTCCGTGTCCTCCTACTGATGAGTCATGGACGTGTGTCAATGTGATCCCAAGTTCGTTTGAATCTTTGGGCTGAATGGGCTGAAACTCATGGAGCAGCTCTTTAAGTGCTGTTCTCTCTGTTTCAGTGGTCAGTGCATCAGCTTGTTCCAGCTGCTGCATAATTTCTGTTTTGAAACCAGGGCAGGGCTCAGTGGGTGAGTCCCGGTTCTCTGGTTGATTTGGTGCTGGTTCTGTTGGGTTGGTTTCTATCGCATATCCCAACAGGTTTCCTTCAGCGTCAAGTGTAGCACCACAAGTGGATCCAGCAGGCCGAGCTTCATGTCGCCTGGTTTGGATCATGTTGGAAGGAAAAGTAAACACTGTGTCTGGCGAGTCCTGTCTGCCGGTCAAGGATAAAGGCAGGTCTCCAATGACAGGAATGCTCAGCTCAAGGTCGGGGAAGGAGCTTTCGATGAGCACCCCAAGAGGCTTCTTCGCCACCACTTGGATCGGCATGTGGGTTGGATTCTCCACTAGAAGGTAAGCTGAGCGGTTGTTCAGCTCAAGCAGGGGTGTGCCCCGGATGACCAGGTTGGATTCCTGGAAATAAGAAAGGGGTTGGAAGAAAACCTGTGTGTTCAGTATTTGTTGTCCTTTCAGGATGGCTAATCTAATAGGTACACCTGCAGTCTGTGGTGGTATTAGCATGTTTGTTTCGCTAGCCACCTGGCAAGCCTGTGGGATTGTTTGCCCTGATCGCATGACTTCAGGGGTGCCCAGGAAGGAACTTGGGGTCACGTGAGCCTGAGCCCACAGGACCTGATTGCAAGTGTCCAGCTGTGCACCTAGCCGTACCAGAAAATCAGCACCAACAAACACTGGAGGATGTAAATTCTCCACAATGCTGAAAGGATGAGAGAGCTGCCTTGTGCCAATCTGTGCATAAAGTATGCACACCCCCGTTGCTTTCAGAAGCCGGCGAGGCCAGTCTGCTGAGAGCAAATAGTGGCTGTGTTTTGTTTCAGCCAGATGGGGCTTTTCACGGCACAGAGAGCTGTACAGATCTCTGCTGATCGCAGATTTCTCTGACCAAAGAGCCAGCAGCACGTCTGGCATGAATGTGCTTTCCAGGTGCACACCTTCGGCCACTCTGGGGTTATAGGGTTCAACTCCAGAGTGTTTAAGTGAGCAAAGGAAAGATGTGTGGCTGCAGAGAGAAGTTCTCTGATCGCTGAGAAGCGGTGGTGTGTCAGAGGATTTGGAAATCGGCTCTGTTGAAGGCAGAAATGGTGCTAAGAGTTCTTTGGGCTCTTCTGAGCAGGTCACCTGGTGGATAGGGACGGATGGTCCACTTCCAGAAGTAAGAGGCTTGGGGGTCCCCACTTGGGCCCAAAGATGACCATGATGGCAGTCAATGAGTGGAGCTAACCTGTTCAACAGATCCTGACCCACAAGAAAAGGTTCCGTGTCCAAAGTACAGATGTAGATGGGGTGAACAAGGGTCATGTCACGGAAAGTGATGTCTAACCACGCCCGTTTGGTGATGCATGACTGATCCTGAGTGTAGCTGGTGATGCCCACGTTACAGGTCTCCACCTGGAACGGTTTCCCAAGAGACACCATAGCTCTGGTCACCTCATCAAACAAATCTGAGCACATTAGACTGATCTCGGAACCTGTGTCTAAAAGAGCGTTTGCTGTGACACATCCTCCTATAACTGTCGAGCAGTATAAGCGATGCGCGTTTTCACGATGGTTTAGTTCACCTAAAAACCTTAGAAAAGGGGTTTTCTGATCACCTGCTGATGGGATCTTAGAAGGTTGTTGGTGAATTTTTGGTTGGTTCCCCCACTTAATCAGATAAACTCTGTTAGAAGGGGGAGCCTGGTCCACGCCTAGTCATGCTGACGTGGGTTTTGGGCCTGGTTTCCCAGGAGGGTCGGCAGGATTGGATGGTGGCGAGGACGGCTGCGGCGCGATCTGACGCACTGTGTCGGCTAGCAACCTGCGAAAAGTCTCCTCCATCTCCTTTCTCATTGACTCTTCCATGCGCAGGTTCCAGCCTTTGTTGTCATGTGTGCCTTTCTGCTTTTCCAACCTGTCAGTTTGCTTACCGTGTCGGGCTGGATCCGGCCTGTGCCATTTTTGAAACCTCTCACCTTCCATGCTGTCATGCTGACCTCTCCTATCATGAGAAGCTTTCTTCTGCTGCGGTTCAAAACCGTGTTGCTTCTTGGAACCAAATTTAGTTTTAGGTTTGAAGGGAGGCATTTCATGTCCCTCCAGACCTAACCTCTTTTCTGGTTCGATCTGAATCTGTAGAACCTTTTTATCACTGTCGGCTCCTTTGTTGGGCCGGACACGTGTTTCCCATGCCACCTGCGCGTATTTCCTGATTTCCTGCATGGTAAGTCTCTTGGTTCTACAATGCATGGTAACCTCATAACGCACGCTTTCATGAAGATTATGGAGGAACAAAGATTTGAAAGTGTGGTCTTCCTCCAAGCCGGGAGCATTTCGTCCCTGAAAGTAAGCAGCCCGTAAACGGCGGTAATACTCCTTGGGCGCTTCAGTTCTCTTTTGCTGAATTGCAAAAGCTCCAAGAGTCGCAGAAGCTGGGTCTGTGAACACAGAATATTCTTCTCTTAAAGCCTGACAAAGAGCTGAGTAACGGTCACGTGTAGCTGGAGGGAGGCTTTCTATGAAAACATGGACACTTCTGGACGTGGTTTTCCAGATAAGCTTCAATTTTTCTCGAGCCGAGGGGCTATATAAGTCTAGCAGACAGCGCTCTACCTCTCTGAGATAGTCATCAATGGTGGATTCTGTATTGCTAGGATCAAAACGCTCTATGTCTCGGGCCAGAGACTCAAGCTGACGCATCCGCAGTCCCTGTTCAGGGATCGGGGCTGGTCCATCTGAGTCCTCTCCTGACGACTCCTGTCTGCGGTAGCCACGATAGCAGGGGGGCTCTGGTTCTGACCACCTACCTGACATCGGCGGCCGTTCGTGGGACGCCGGGGGACCCTCCCTGTCATGAACTCTTGTCCGTGGACGCAGTTCAGAGGAGTGGGGTTTACCTGTGTCCCAGGAACGGTGCTCCCGTCGCCCTGGTGGGGGGAAAGGATCATAGCAGACAGTGTCAGGGGTCAGGTGGGAAGCAGGTGTTTTCCCATGATTCACATCATGTGGATCAGTCCTGATTGCCACCGTAAGTTGTTTAGGCATTTCTTTCCGTATCACACTGCTATATCTGTCCTGACCTTCGCTTACCCCTCGCTCAGAAGGTGTCTGAGGGCCCAGTTCATCCAATGTCTTCCAGGTGTGATCCCCATGTTTTCCCTCAGATCCTTCTGGCTGCAAGCTAATGAGATCCTCCTCTCGCTCCTCTGTGAGATGACAGCTGCCCTGAACACTTCTCTGTTCTAGCTCCCTAACTCTTTCCTCAGCTGCGATCCGCATCTCAACCTCTCTGTTACGCAGATCGGTCTCTAGCGTTAACCTTCGGTGGTATAACGCAGATAATTCACCCAAAACATCTGCTACCAATCTATCCTTTGGCTTGCTTTGAACCTCCTCCACCAATTCCTGAATTTTCCTCTCACAGTCCTCTATGTTAAACTGATTCAAGCGGTCTTGGTCCTCCGGTGTCATTTTAAGCAGTGAGCTAATGACACCCTGAGCCTCCATTCCAATGGAGGATTGTGGACCTTCAGCTCCTTTGACTGAAGAATCTTTACTATCCATTCTTTGTCAGCTATGGACAGCAGCACAACAACTGTAGCTCAGCACTACACAACAACAACAATCAAATAACACTGTAGTTTAGCTCAGCGCTAAACAACAGACAACAAACAACAACGCTGTATTCTAGCTTAGCACTAAGCAACAACGCATACACTTTAGTTTAGCTCAGCGCTAAACAACAACTGCTAACAACAACTGTTAAGTGGCTTCACTTTACTGTCAACAGCAACTCGCACTACGACTGACACTTTACTGCAGGAAGTGTGGTCAAATACGTGCGTTTAATTAGGCTGCGCAGGGGAAAATCAACCCTGCGACTTACAACTCCTATGTTTAGGAACGGTTAATATGTTTGTTTAACTTTGAGAATATTAACTGTGAGTGACATGGACCACTAACCTTTCGGCCAGTAATTAAGTGATAAAGCTGTGGCTTTGTTTGTGATGCAAGTTATTTAAGAACAGGTGCTCTACCATGTGTGGAAAATAGCAAAGTGTTTGGAACTTCAGAGGTGGCAAAGAATGACAGTTAAAAACCGCTAAATTGCCACCTTAGTTTCAAAATCACAGCTCAATTTTGACCACTTATGATGAGCAGAAGGGGGAAAAGAAAGAAAAATAATTTAACAAAATTAAAAAGTTTAAAAATATAAAAAAAAATTCAAAAGGAATAAAAAAAAATATAATAAGTTGACAAAAATTATTAAAAGGAGTAACCATAAAGAAAGTTTTAAGAAACTGACATTCAAATATCCATTCAGGGAAGCCGAGTGCTTTCACCTGAATTTTCAACCGTGACTGCAACTACCTATCCTGGCCACCAGATGGAGGCAGGGTGCCCTTCACTTTTGGGAAGACTGAGCTGTAATTACACACGATGTCCAGCAGATGGGGAATTGTTTCCCTCATCAAAACAATTATGATGCAATTACACACACGTCCACCAGATGGAGGCAAGGTCTCTCTTTTCAAAGCAGAACACGACACAGGAGATGACTGATCAGTAGCAGGCGCTGGAGGCGCTGTACGTTCTAGTCAGTTCAGTCTAACTAACTCCAGGTTTAGAAATCAATATTCAAACCTCAGGTTAACAACCTCAAACCACCACAAACACGTACATATTTAGTAGGAGTACTTCCTTAATCAATTATGACTGAATAGCCCTTTTGGCAAGGTGAGCAGTCAAAATGCTGGAATGTAGATTGTGTTCATTAAATTCATAAGTTGCTGGTTATTCAGTTTAGTCTAAAGGAACGCCAAATAAGTAGACTAGCCCACCCGGGCACGCCAGTAAATGTTATGCCAGAAGATGGTTGAATATGCTTATTATTATTATTATTTATAATTTGGCATTATAATTTAAATGATAAATCATTCAACTCAAAATTCCGCTACAACAAAATATAGTTCAAATGGTGGTGATGTTAGCTATAAGCTTGTAAGTATTTATACCATTAATGCATTAGTTAATTTGCTGTTATGAACTCATTTATGCTGGGATGAATGATCTGGTCGGACTTGTGACCGACGAGGTTTATCCGGCAGCTGTGAGAACCCCAATGTAACTGCAATTAGAGTTTAAATCCTTATTCGTCTATCACCATCCAATGATATTGTCTCTGTATTAATGTCAGATGTTAACTCCAAAGGAGGTTAGCTCTGATTTCTGAATAACCATACAACTATGAATTGGATTGAACACAAAACAATGTCTATTCCGCAGTGGTGTTTTATTGAACCAAAAGCAATTCCCTGTTACAGTAATTCTCTGATTCAACGACTTTGGAAATCTTACTCACTACTAACTAACACGCAAAATATATATGGAGATAAAAGAATAAACAAAACAAACAAAACGAAAGGAAAGAAAAACAAATGGATTAAAATGAGCGGTTGCAACTCTTAGTTCAGCTCACGGTTGTTTAAACCACATTCAGAACATCGGCATTTGACATAGCATTGACAGACAGAACAGCTTTGAGAGTCCTACCGGACGCTTTGATGCCTTACAAAGCTATCAGCTAAGCTACCTACAGTGCAGTCATCCGACACCCTCCCAAGATGGCGACTGTGATGACGTATGCTCTGCAAATTTGCGTGAAGCGTGAGGGGAGGTCTTAATGATGTCACCGCGCTTACGCTAAGGTGAGGTGGTACCTCGCTCCGAGAGGGAGTGGTTTACGCTCTGGTTCAAAGAGAAACCGCGAACTAAGATTCAAACAAAGCGATCAAATTCTCTGATAAGGAGAAGCAAAAGAAAAGGGGGAAAAGCATGGAGGAAGATGAAAAGAACTGAAACAGTGACCCACGGCGGGGTTATAGATAAACCACAATCAACACAGCAAAATCAAATGTAAAATGCATGCACATACAAAGAAAATATTCAGCAAAATAATTCCAACTTCGTCGTGGAATAAAAGCATTAACCTAAGCCTACAAATTTCTACGTCTGCCCAGGCACTTCTAAACACCCTGTTGGTGAGACAGAAATAAAAGGGGAGAACCCGTTACTTTGAGGTGCCTCGGGGCTGGTCCGGAGTGAAAGTCCCGGCTTCGGTCCGGAGCGCTCCGGATCACGCGACGTCCTGAACGCGTCTTGACGACCGCAGGGTCCGCAGGCTGCAGCGGGGACCAGACTGAGAGAGTTCCTTCGTCTTTCTCTCTCTCTCTGGGCTCCTAGACGCTTGTTGGGCCAAACAACGCGTCGTCCTCTCTCGATCACTGGGAGATAAGGCGGCTTCCAGTATTTGATCAGAGGGAATTAAAGGTACCTTTTTGAGTCGACCTCCTGTCTGTACAGGGAATAGTTTTGCTTCGAAAAAATCTCGGTCCAGCGAGAAACTCGAGCACGTGGCGTGGGATTTTCCCAACGGAGTTAAACAGCTGTGTGTCTTCTCGGTTGGCAGGGCGCCAGGGAAGAAGATCGATTGCGGGGTGCAACCGAGTTTTATCAACTTTACCCTAGCAACGTTATCGGTTGCTAGGGCGCCGGCCATTTTGGGCCGCATTGCATGATGGGAGTTGGTGGCCATTTTGACCACCATGCATCATGGGAAATGCAGTCTGTCACGTCCTGACATGGCACAACACTAAAATATTTTAAAATCGTTATACACTGTCATGTTTTTAAAGATACCTTTTGACGTTTGAAACGTTTACATGTTAGGATTTCTACTTATTGGATTTGGTGGATTTTTGATGTATCAGCAAATACAGCGGATGTCGGTTGCCATTTGGCCTTGATCAGGCTGCCGGCTGCATATGACGCGCTCACTAAGGCGGTGAACGGGCAGATCTGGAAGGTGGAGGAGCAGAGCCGAAAAGCTGGCTGCTCTGGAACGCAGACTGGCTTCGGTGGTTGAACTCAAGGGGAGATGGGATAATATCTGGAAGTGAAACGCGGAAAAGTCCAACAATTTGGAATATTGGATTTCGCCATTTGGAGCCAGCAAAGACTTAAAGCTGACGGGAAAGTCAGTGCAGCTTGTCTCATAACAAATAACGTATTTGGACTATGCCTCCCCTATCTAATCACTCCTGGATTGTTATGGCGAGAGAGCTCAGAACTCTCCCCCGCTCCCTCCTCCCCCGCTGACATCTGCGGATGCTTTCTGAACTGTTGGCCGGCTGATAACATCAAGGACAATGGCCTCTGGAGAGTGTTCACGGAAATATAAACACTTTCACCCAAACAGACACGCATAACTGATGCTCATAAAAACAGATGAACTTACACGCGACTAGTCTCAAATGTTTACCTTCTGCTATATGTGTCTCGTCTTATTTGTGCTTTTTGTGCAAGAGGTTTTTGATATCTCAAACTGTATCCTGTAATAGGATAAAGTTTGAGATATTTTTTTCCCTCCCACCTTCCTTTTTTTGTGGCCTCTATTTTTCCACAGAGTAATGGCAGCGCCCTGTGGGCACCGTGTAAGGCGGTGTCCTTGGCAGCAAGGCCTCAGTAAATCGTCTCCCCCTGAAATGTTTGTGATGGCGGTTGTACTGAAACAGCAATTTCCCTCTGGGATTATTAAAATATTTCTGATTCTGAAGCCACAGCAAAATAGAAATGCCATTTCCTCTTGTGACCAATTACCTCAACAATGAGGTAATGGTACTCTTTGTAATTAATAAGATAATTACAAAGGTAAAGAATAAAGAAGCTGATTAAAGCTATATATATTTACGTCTCATTGTTTTAATTTAATTACTGTTTACATTTATTTATTTGCTGCATTTTGGTTCATTTAATAAGCTTATTTATCAAGTATTTATTTATTCTGTATTTATTTTTACTGCTTACCCAAAGCTTGACCAACACCGACTAGAATTCCTAAGAACTGTCGCCTTTGCCATATTATCTGACTGGTTGTACTGGAAGTGGCAGCACAAGGCTTTGTAATTCAGTTGGAAAACCGTATTGTGCGTTATAAGTACATAGCGCCACCACAATACATGCATTACCTATCTGCCAAAAAACAAAAACAGACAAAAAAAACCCACTCATAACCACTATCATTAAATATACTTATAAAGAAAGCTCTCAACTCTAAATGACTGTGTGACACACGCATACCCTGACTTCACGCCACATATGACATTTCTCACACATAAAAATAACAATGGGCCATATGGGCCGTGGATGATCCGTTCACGGCACTGTCCATTGAGAGCGGAGCTGCTCTTTCACAGCTTGTGGCCATCAGTAATTATTCCTGCCGCAGTTCGCGTTAGCAGAGCAGCAGGAAGAGCAATCACAGTTATAAATAATTTTGGTCTTAACCAGTGGTGAAAGTAAGCTGATACGGTCTGGTACTGCATATGCAGGAGGCAAGGGGGGAGAGTGGCTGCCAGATAAAGCCTTTTAAAGATGAATAAAGCCATTCAGAACGAGTCATGGCTGCACGCTGGATCAGAAAATAGATCCACTAAGCAGATGCAGTCTAAAACGTTAATAAGTTTTGTTTTCATTAATTCTGCATTTTTGAGCCACATATGCTGTGTTTTGGTGCCTCAACGCTCTTGCTGCTCCTCTCCCCTCTCTTCCATCAGAGCCAGGGACTTTTATCAGCGGCCAGCCTTCCAAACATAAACCACTACATTTAATGTCCTTCCGCCTGTAGCACAATGTCTCACTTAAAATTAGTAGGAGAGTTAGTGGTTGTGTTTCATTCTATTTTGTTTAATGACAAGGAACCAGTGGTGCTGCAGTGGGCTGTTGCATCGCCTTGCGCTTGAAGTCAGGTTTGCATAAATACGTTACATATAATTTAGGTGCGCACTTTTAAGGGCATTCTAAGGTACTTGTAACACCGGGGGGTTAAGCTCAGACCCGTCATTCCTCCTCTTACCTCTAAAGGATTCCTTTACAGTCTTTATTTATGTATTTTTCCCACTGTTTATTACTCGCGCGCACAGAGCAATAGGGGAAAACTCCACCCACCTCACTGCCTCAAACTGCTATCATTAAGTATAAATTATGCTGGTACCAGACGTTACCAAAAAAAAAGAATAGAATCTGGGGTTGCAATGCATATAAAGTGCTAAATTTCCTATAGGATTCCGCCGTTAAGACCATTAGTGGGCTAAAACCGAATGAAAAAAGAATCATTCCGTCCGCTCCGACGACAAACTGTCAGGGCTCAGCGGTGCGGTAAGCAGATCTGCCCTATTTTCTGTTGTGTTTTCCATCTCCTCCTTCCGCAGATGACTTGCAGCTGACATGTGGGCGTGCCGCACACCTGCAGCTCGTTGCAGCGCTGAGGGCTGGGAGTTAAAGGGAGCGATCGGAGAGCCAGAAGTCGCCAGTGTGTTAATGTACCTCCCGTGGTGCCCGCCTCTGATTCCACTCAGAGCATTTTCTCGTGCCACGACATGGGACTTACCTGGGACTTCTGGCGGACGACGTTCCTCGCTCCCTCCCTCGGTGACTCTAGACCTCCATCAGCCACCCTCCTGTCGCTCACTCATCTGCCGGTAGCGTGGCACCACCGCTGGGTTCCTCTTCACGCTCCGCTCCCCCCGGATAGGTTTTGCGAACCCGGTGGTAAGCATCAGTTTCCCCTCTCACTTTCCTGCTCCGTTTCTCAGTTTAATCTCTTCTTCTCCCTCTCGCAGATCTAATCCTGTTCGGGTCCGTCCGAGGCCTCCTCGAGCCGCGCCCACATTCTGTAATGATCTGTCAAACTGTGTAAATAAATATCGCTAAAACTATCCGCCTTCTACCTGTGTTCTGCATGTGGGTCAGACTCCTACCAAACATGACAGAACACACTGGCCAAGAAGACCCAGCAGACACACTGAGAAGGCAGTTGGCTGATCAACAGGAGCAGGTTCTGCCTCTAGGCTCGGCGATCCAAGCCTCTCACGACCAGCTGCAGGGCGTTACCGCCCTCGTCGGCCAGATTAGCGATTTCATTCTAACCTCTCATCGTACTAACCCTTCTAGGCCTCCCGTAGCGGCCTCGCCTTCGCCATCCCCTGAGGCCTCGTCTCCGCATCCGGAGAAATTCTCAGGTGAGGGCGGGGACTGCGCTGGATTTTTATTCTAGTGTTCCTTGTGTTTAACCGTTCTCCGCAGAACTATTCTCTCGACGAGATTCAAATATTGTATATTTTACAGCTTTTGACTGGGAGAGCTTTAAAATGGGCATAGGTCCGCTTCCCAGACTGCCAGAATTTCGGTTTAACATTTTCCGATTTCATCTTGGAATTCAAGGCCGTCTTTGCGGCAGATTCGGACCCAGCTCAACTGTCAAGACAGTTGCTGGTTCTCAGGCAGCGCGGACGCAGGGTCTCAGATTTTTCCATCGAGTTTCATACCCTTGCGGCCACCGCTGGCTGGGAACCACGTGCACTTAAAGGGGTCTTTTTCCAGGCATTAGATGAGTCCCTTAAGGATGAACTGGCCCGGTTAGACGAGCCAGATTCTTTGGACGAGTTAATTTCCCTAGCCATACGGCTCGACAACTGGTTGCGGAGCTGAGGAAGAGGTCATTCGGATAGGTCTCCACGGCAAACGACCCATACCCCTCTGGCTCAGAATAACAAACAGCCCTTTGCTACTCCTTCCTCCTCCCTGGAACCTATGCAGATTGGTCGGGTGCGTTTAACTCCTGAAGAGAAGCAGCAACGATTCAACTCCGGGTTGTGTATTTACTGTGCTTCCCCTAGTCACCGGTTAAACAACTGTCCTGTGCGGCCAAAAAGATCAGGTTCACCAGCTGTAGGGGGAGCGCCAACGGACCAGACTAAGTTACCACCCCCCACTACCCCTAGCTTACCTTTCTCTCCGCGTTTCGGATTGCAGGCGGTCATCCTGTTAGGTCGGGACCGCCTCAAACTCTCTGCACTAATCGACTCAGGTTGTGATTTTAATCTAATTGACCGATCCTTGGAACAAAGGAGCGGTATTGAGATCTTTCCGCTCGAGGCTTCACTCCAGGTTTCCGCTCTGGATGGTGGAGACTTACCACAAGTTACCCACCAGACTAGACCGTTAGAGGTTGTCATTTCCAGTAATCATCGAGAACGAACTGTTTTCTTTGTCTTCCCCACTAAACAGGCTTTACTTGTCCTCGGTCTAGCCTGGTTACAGCAACATAACCCGCATTTCAACTGGGCGGAGCGCCGTCTCGAATCATGGTCACCTGCCTGTCACTCCAGTTGCCTGCAATTGGCCGTCCCATGTACTCCATCTCCGCAGATTCCGGAGATCTGCAAGGACCCCATAGATCTTAGCCTCATACCTGAACCTTATCATGATTTGCAGCAGGTTTTTAGTAAGAGTAAGGCAGATACATTACCACCCCATCGTCCGTCCGACTGCTCGATCAACCTGCTGCCTGGCGCTCCCTTACCTACGAGCCGTTTATACAATATCTCTCGGGCCGAGCGCCAGTCACTGGAGAAATACATTACCGAGTCCTTGGCTTCAGGGTTCATTCGTCCTTCTTCCTTCCCGTTTGGCGTGGGATTCTTCTTTGTAGGGAAGAAAGATGGCTCTCTTCGTCCATGTATCGACTATCGTGGCCTAAATCAAATTACAGTCAAAAATAAGTACCCGCTTCCTCCGTTATCCAGCTCAAACCAGTCCAGAACGCTATCATCTTTTCTAAACTGGATCTCCGAAATGCTTACCACCTGGTTCGAATCCGCCAGTTGGATGAATGGAAGAAAGCCTTTAAGACCCCTCTGGGTCACTTTGAGTATTTGGTTATGCCGTTCGGGCTTTGTAATGCCCCGGCCGTTTTTCAGGCACTCATCAATGACGTCCTCCGAGATTTCCTAAATGTCTTCGTGTTTGTTTATCTAGATGATATCTTGATCTTCTCCCGCAACCAAGCTGAACACCAGAGTCATGTCCATCTCCTTGAAAACCACCTATTTGTGAAGGCGGAAAAATGCGAATTTCATAAGAAATCCGTCACTTTTCTCGGCCTGATCTTGGAGGGGGGACAGGTTAGATCCGACCCCGATAAGGTCAGAGCCGCAGTCGAATGGCCGATGCCTGAGGACCGCAAACAGCTCCAGCGCTTCCTCGGGTTCGCCAATTTTTACCGTCGCTTCATCAGGGGGTACAGCCAGATTGCTGCCCCCCTACATTTTCAGCTACCTCATTTCCAGCAAGGCTCAGTTCTCGTGGAATGCTGAGGCTAACTCTGCGTTCTTCGAGCACAAGAAGCGGTTCTCTCAGGCCCCTATTCTCATCCATCCAGATCCCAAGAACCAGTTTATACTTGAGATAGATGCCTCTGACTCAGGGGTAGGGGCAGTTCTGTCCCAGAGTTCAGAGGACGACCAAAAACTCCGCCCGTGTGCCTTCTTCTCTCGCCGGCTGGCTCCAGCCGAGAGGAATTATGACGTAGGTGACCGCGAGCTCTTGGCGATTAAGCTTGCCTCGGAGGAGTGGCGACATTGGTTCGAGGGGTCCGAGCAGCCCGTCATTATATGGACTGACCACAAGAACTTGGCCTATCTCCAAACAGCCAAACGCCTAAACCCCCGTCAGGCCCGCTGGTCCCTTTTCTTTTCGAGGTTTAACCTGTCCATTTGCCATCATCCCGGATCAAAGAACGTCAAGCCAGATGCACTCGCTAGACTCCACACTTCCCAAGAGACCAAGGCTGAACCGGAAAGAATCCTTCCTCCCTCTTGCACCTTCGGCACTGTTCAGTGGGATCTCGAAGACAGAATAAACAAGGCTCTTAGAGAGGATCCTGACCCCGGTGACTGTCCACCCAACCGGACCTACGTTCCCCGTGGAGCCCGTTCACACGTACTCCACTGGGGGCATGCTTCCAAGATCTCGGCCCATCCTGGAATCAGTCGCACCCTTAGTTTGTTGTCCTGACGTTTCTGGTGGCCTTCCATGGCCTATGATGTAGAGGAGTACGTGCACGCCTGTCCATCCTGTGCTAAGAACAAGCCGGGTAATCTACCTCCTGCCGGACTCCTCCAACCTTTCCCTATACCTAGACGCCCCTGGTCACACATCGCACTAGATTTCATCACCGGACTCCTATCATCACAAGGCATGACCACCATTCTCTCCATCATAGACCGTTTCTCCAAAGCCTGTCACTTGGTTCCCTTCCGTAAGCTCCCTTCGGTACAGCTAACCTACTGGTCAAGCACGTCTTTCGGCTCCACGGCATACCTCTAGACATCCTTTCCGATGAGGTCCTCAGTTCATCTCACAGGTCTGGAAGAGTTCTGTTCCGCTCTCGGTGCCCATCCTACCCTCACCTCTGGTTATGACCCTCAAACTAATGGACAAGTAGAACGTCTAAACCAAGAAATTGAAACTTCCCTCCGTTGCCTTACCTTCTCTTCACCCTCCGAGTGGAGGAAGTTTTTACCTTGGATTGAGTATGCCCACAATTCCCACATCTCCGCTGCCACTGGTCTACCTCCATTTTAAGCCTCCCTGGGCTACCAACCTCCTTTGTTTCCCGCTGTTGAATTTGAGATCTCTGTCCCCTCCGTCCACCACCACCTTCGGCGTTGCCAGAACATCTGGAACACTGCCTCCCAAGCCCTTCACGACACTACAGAGCGGAACAAGAGATTCACCGACCGACGCAGGATTCCAGCCTCATAGTACCACCCCGGTCAGAGAGTCTGGTTATCCTCCAAAGACGTGCTTGCCAGCTCCTCCACCAAGAAGTTGGCTCCCCGATTCACTGGACCCTACATCATCGATGCCATCATCAGTCCCACTGCCGTCCGCCTTCGTCTCCCTCCACACTCCAGAGTACATCCGACCTTCCACATCTCCCAAATCAAACCTGTTGCCTCCATCCAGTTCTTGTATGAGTTCTGGTAGGAGTTGGTAGGAGTTCAGACTCCTACCAAACATGACACAAACAAAACGTGTTCGGAGAACAACTTCAAACTCAGCCTTCAGCTTGTGCATATGTGCACCAGAGCGCCCTGAGCAATAGAGGAGATTTGTCTGGGCTGAGACTGAGATGAGAAACCTGTCACTGTGAAAGGTGACGACAAAACTTATAAACTGCAACAGGCTAGAAGTGCATGGAGCTGAATAGAGGGAAAACAGCAGCAACTGAATCATGAGTAAACACGCAGTGTGAACCCCTGTGTGCTTCAGGTGTTGCAGCAGAGGGGAAAATGTCGGACCATATAGGCTTGATGAAACTCAGCCTCATTCACCAGCGAGGTTATAGACCTACATTAATAAACAAACCCATAGATTAATGATGGGTGATTTCATTGCCTGGATGTGAATCTGATAATTCATATTGTGCCTTTTATAATCAGCTACAATATTTTCTTATTAAAGTCAGAAAAAAGATTATGTTATAGAGATGTTTTTGAAGAACTTTTGCTTGCAAAACAACCATTTTCTCCCTTTTTAAAAACTAATAATATTCTCAACTCAACATTTTTTATACAATCTAAAAAACAGTAATTCCAAACAGAATAACATGTTAAAGCCAGCAAAATGTAAAATAAAATGCAGATCCACAAAAACGAACTACAAAAACCTCTAATGCTAACATCTCAAACTGAGAAAAGATCTGTTTTAAGAGAACATTAAACACAGAAAGTGAAATGGCCTGCCTGATATGTAAAGCTACTTGAATCCAGAGTTTTGTGCAATGACAGAGAAAGTGTGGATACATCTTTGTCCTCTTTGTTTTCCTGACAGATACTGGCCATGAAGACATTTAAAAACAAATAAAATAATTTTAAAAATCAATCTGAATGTGTGGAGGAGTTTAAGTATCTTGGGGTCTTGTTCACGAATGAGGGGAAGATGGAGCGGGAGATCGACAGGCTGGAGGACGCTGGAGTGGACAAACATCTTGCTGACTGGACCATCGACTACCTCACTGACCGCCCTCAGCATGTGCGGCTGCACGGCTGTCAGTCAGAGATGGCAGTGGGCAGCACCGGGGCCCCCAAGGGCACTGTTCTGTCTCCGTTTCTTTTCACCTTCTACACCTCGGACTTCACCTACAACACGGACAGCTGCCATCTTCAGAAGTTCTCCGATGACTCGGCTATTGTGGGCTGTGTGTCTGACGGGAACGAACTGGAGTACCGGTCGGTCATCATGAACCTTGTGGACTGGTGTGAGAAGAACCACCTGTGTCTAAACACCAGGAAGACCAAGGAGCTGGTGATCGACTTCAGGAGAAGACCCCCACCTCATTCACCCGTGAACATCCAGGGGCAGGACATAGAAACTGTGGAGAGTTTCAAATACCTGGGTGTTCACGTCAACAAACTGGACTGGACTCATAACACCGACGCCCTGTATAAGAAGGGCCAGAGCCGCCTCCACCTCCTGAGGAGGCTGAGGTCCTTTGGAGTGAGCAGGCCCCTGCTAAAAACTTTTTATGACTCTATGGTGGCCTTAGCCCTCCTCTATGCTGTCGTCTGCTGGGCCCCTGGCAGCACAGAGCGGGACAGAAAGAGGCTGAATAAGCTAGTGAGAAGGGCCACTTCTGTCCTGGGCTGCACTCTGGACTCTGTGGAGGAAGTGGCTGAGAAGAGGGTGTTGTCCAAGCTCACATCCATCATGGACAACACCTTTCACCCCCTGCACCAGACTGTAGAGGAGCTGAGCAGCTCCTTCAGTGACAGACTTAGACACCCTGTCTGTAAAAAGGAGTGCTACCTCAGGTCATTCATCCCTGCTGCTACCAGACTGCACTATAACTGTAATAACTAATGTGCAATAACTAGTGTGCAATTATATTTAATACCCTGTGCAATAACCTATGCAATAATCCTGTTAAATAAGTGACTTCAGCTGTATAGTTATCTCACTACCTCACTGTTGTTCTTACCTGGTACCACTTTAATGTACAACGTCAATCCATTTGTATATAAGTCACCTGAATGTACATAAGTCATCCTAAAGTCAGCTTCATTTCTTTTGTACTTTTATTTTATTTTTTATTTTTTGATACACTGTATATATGTGGACACACTCAATATACCTTATGCACCTTTTTCCTCCTTTTGGCACCTTCTTTGTTTATTAAGCTAATGTGTGACAAGTGAATTTCTCCACTGTGAGATCAATAAAGCCTATCTTATCTTATCTTAAAAAAAGCAGTGTAATAATACAGGCAAGAACTTAAAATTACTTTTTTACTTTATTCAGGTGATTATTTGTACATTTGGGGTCTGTTTCATTTGATGCATTCATGCGTGTCTATCTAGAAACTAAACATATTTTACAAGAATAAGACATGCAGCTGGAATGGACTCACTAAGGTGGAGTTTTGGTTGCAGCAAACAGAATTTCTAGAGATTAGTGACAATCAGAAAAAAATGTATTTTCGTCAGAAATCTGGAAACGACCACAAAGCTATTTACTTGTTGAGAAGGAGCAATATTGAGTGTAAATGTTGTGAATGTAGTTTAAACAGAAGTGATTCCCCTCATATTAAGCAGTCTCGGTATGTTGAAATGATCTCGAGAGAACAGTTGTTTTATTCTATTTTAACCCACTAACTGAACAATAACATGTTGACATTTCTCATTCACTTTTTAACAAAAGTAAAACATGTCTACTTCCATGTCTAGTTGGTTAAAAAGGAGACAGAGTTGACTGGACCCGCTCTTCACCCCCCCCCCCCCCCCGATCCCCGAAAATTAACATAATCTCACTCTTAGCTTTCCAAAAAAGTTGAGGGGTCTGCTAATAAACAATGGTGCCAAAGTCTACACTATGTTAAAAACTAACTTCGTTTAGACCCCAGGCCACAACAAGTGACTACCATGTTGTATGGCGCACACATACAACGTGATAAAACAATATTAAAAAAAGTTATTTGCATATATAGTTTGTGAAACTTACCCTTATGGATACAGGGCTGCTGCTTGGCTTCCTATGAAAAAATGAAGCAAACAAAAAGGTTAATTGTTGAATTTACTGGGGACTCACTGGGATTATTGGTGTTTTAGGTTTAAAAATAACCAAGTCTTACCAGAATTTTCGGGTTATTTTTGGCATCTTTCTGTTGCAATGAAACTGGGTAGAGTTGCCGTGTCCATGAGGAGCTTCAGGGAAGTTAAAGCGAAGACGAAAGCTACCGTGTGTTCTCATTGAACAACACAGGAACAACAAGGCTGACTGTCAGCCTTCTTCTTCCTCCTGCTTCTTCTTATGGAGTTGGCAAAAAAAACTTAGGGCACGCATTATTGCCACCAACTGGCATAGAGTGTGGTTCAGTATAAAATGTGCTGTATTTCCAAATCTTAATCTTGTTATTAATTTGTTCTCCTTTCTGTCCCTTCTTCCAGTTCTTATTTCTCCTACTATTTTTTTGATTCTATAAAACCATCTTCTTTTCCCTCCCACATTTCTGCAATCTTTCTTCTAATTTTATTTTCTGATACTTTTTGCTTCAGATTTAGTATTAACTGTAAAGCCAACATGATTTTCCCATCTTATTTCCTTTTATGTGTGCTGTTCTCCATAGAAGTACTATTGTTAAACCTATCTTTTGTAATCTGAATAAAGCATTTAATATTTCTGATAAATTACTGGTCTAATGTCTGAATGATTATATCTTAAATTCAATAGAACATAGATTGAATCTGAACAAATAGATTTTTACACATACATTTTCAGTATTCTGTATAAGTTAACAATTTCTCTTGTCCAATCATCTTATTTCAGACAAAAAAAATTATCCATATTAAAAACAGACAAACAGAACAACAACAACTAGAACTGCAAGCAGTTATTAACGGGTTCCAAGCCCGTCTACGCTCCGCCCGCTTTGAGCATGTTCCTGGACTACAGCGTTCAACACCCTCATCCCACAGCATCTGGTTGAATAACTGGAACATCTGGGCTTCAGCACACCCCTCATCACTTCCTCACCTCCTGACCACTGTCGGTCCGGGTCTGACAGACAACCTCTGATGTCATCACCCTCAGCACGGGCTCCCCTCAGGGCTGTGTCCGCAGCCCCCTGCTGTTTACTCTGATGACACACGACTGCACCCCCAGGTTCACCCCCAATCACATCATGAAGTTCGCAGTTGACACAAACTCATCAACAGCTCAGCTGTGGAGGTGGTTAGCAGCACCAAATTCCTCGGGGTGCACATCACGGACAACCTCACCTGGTCTGTAAACACCACATCTGGTGAGGAGGGCACAGAAGCGCTTGTACTTCCTGCGGAGGATGAGGAGAGCCCAACTGCCCCCGCCCATCCTCACAACCCTCTACACAAGTACCATAGAGAGCATTCTGACCATAGATATCCATAATAAAGGCTAGATGTCTTACGGCGGAGTCTCAAACGTCATCACCGGCGGCCATCTTGCCTCAGACAAGCTTTCTGGCGTGCTCTGTGGTACCTAATGTAAGGTGAGTGATCAGCACGAACACAAATACTCTTATCTCATTGAATTCTTGACGGATTTACAAACAGTTTGGTTTCTTACAAACGTTATGAACGTGGCTATAATTCTTGATGCTTGAACATGTCGAAATTGCAGATTTTCTTGTCGAAAAATGACTTAATCATGCAGCATAGTTGTGCATCACGGCTACTTGCGCAAGTTATCAAGCCTGAGACCACTGGTCAATTATATAGGTTTTACTGACACCAATAACGATTGTATGACAATTAATCTTTGGTGTAAATTTGAGGGAAATCAATCTCACAATGGTCCAAAAAGATAAATGTTCCCTTAATTTCCCCATGGTTATTATAAATTATTTTAATATACCAACTCTTATTTCAGGATTTGTTGTGCGACGGGCTCTGAAAAAGCTGTCCTGTGATGTCTGCCGTGCCAGCTTGGTAACAGATGCTGCATCTGCCATCAAGGACCAGAGCTACCACCTGCTGAAGTTAAAAAACAATGGAGGTCTGGTGATTCCATCAGAAGGCACAGTGATGGTAGTCAGGGCAGCAGAGTGGGTCATTCGTCAGACCTCATGTACCAGACGATCACAGCCCATCAAAGTGCTAGAGGTCATGTACATTGTAAGGAAGAGGATAGGGTCAGAGGATGTGTTTGTGCTCAGAGAGCACATCGGAGAAACACAGTATGGCATAGACAGCCACCACCATACGCTGTTAACGTTGGTTGTGTCCTTGTTTTTTAAGTTAAGGCTGCACCAAATTGCCAAAATAACTAACCTTAGCTTACAGAGCAACAACATGCAACAGAAGCTCAATAAAACCGTCCTTTTCAAAGGGCATTAGCCAAGCTATGTTTTTTGGGTCATTTTTTTAAATCTCTGTCTTCCATGTGTATACCATCACAGTAGTGTAGGTGGGGATTTCAACATGCTACATCTATATATACTTGTGAAGGGGACTATTGTACCAATTTTAATAGCAAATAAATTTCACTTTTATAATGGATTAAAAATAGGAACTTTTCTGTAATTACTCCTGATATATAATCCGAATAGTCTACATGAAACTTCAAAGTGTTACCTTTAATTTGAAACCTGGATTATGCTTCTACACCAAGAGGTTGCCACACAATAAGCCTTTTTGTCAGTATTTCATATTTTATTATAACAGTAATATTCATATTATAAAAGTATGTATGTAAATATAAATAAATTAGGACTGTGAAATAATTAATCACACCCAAATAAAAGTGTTTATATATATAATGAATGTTATCTATCTATCTATCTATCTATCTATCTATCTATCTATCTATCTATCTATCTATCTATCTATCTATCTATCTATCTATCTATCTATCTATCTATCTATCTGTCTGTCTATTTATCCAAATTATATCATAGTGTTACTTTTGGAATAAGTCTGATCCATATCTGAACTATGGATCTTTGCAAATGTTCTTGCCATTACTTCTACTTTTTCCTCATTTGTTACTGCTGTTCCTTCTTCATGTTTTAGAACTGGATATGTTCTCTCTGGTCTATTTCCCTTCATTTTCTTAATCATTCCCCATACCTTAGCTATAGGAGTTGTTCTGCCCATTGAATCACAAAAATCTCTCCATTTTGTCTTCTTTGCCTTCTAAATAACTTTTCTTGCTTCTGCTTGATCTTTTTTACATTCAATATTTTTTTTAAAATTATTTGTTCTTTTCAAAACTCTAAAAGCTATCCTCCCTCTTCAAGTTTCTGCTCCGCTTAGAAAATCACGGGATGTGACGTCACATCCTGTGATGTGCCCATATATGGGCAAAATGGCCGCCCTGTTCACAGTTCTGGATGGTCAGAGCTCTGGATGGTGAGAGCTGTGACCAGATCATAAAATTCATTAAATCGTTAAAAATCAACGGTTTGCTCTAAAATTCTGAAAATATTCACGTATGTCCAAGAGTGCTTTATCTAACTATGTGATTTTTTAAACGCCCATTGAAAAAAGCGTTTCAGAGAAAAAAAATATTAACCTTTATAGTCTTGCACATGTGAATTTCAAAGTCTTTTAAATAGTTCAAAATCGCCTGGATTTTTACCAAACTGAAGTACACATTAAGTCTGAATGTGCTTTACAAATAGTGGCCATTTTTATTGGGATTGAACAATATTTGTGGAAAATACATTGATTTCTCCATTTTACAAACTTTTAAAAAATCAGAGTGTGCAACTTTCAGAAACCTCAATACATGCAGTAAGAGAATTGTTACACCTTATTCAAGGAATACATCCTGAAAATCTGAGATCGTTACACCACAAAATGGATTTTTGGTAATTTTTTGAAGTTTTGAAGGTTTTTTTTCACACTTTTGGTAATAGGCCCCGCCCACTTGTTTCAATCAGTACCATATTTAATTCCTGAGTTAAGGGTTATGACTGGAAGGGGATGAAGAAGGTTTTGTAAAAATCCGATCAGCCATTCTTGCGTAGTAGATTTCTTGACATCATAGCGCCCCCTAGTGATGGACGATCCTCAAACGCGGGTCACCTGTGCAAAATCTTATTTGGACTATGTGTTATGAAGGACATGTCAAAATCTGTTATGGTTTTAGAATAATCAGCAATTACATTTAGAGCTAGCTAGCTAACAATCACTTATTTTAGCGTTACTTTTCGAAAAAGTCAAAATTCAAAAATCCGCCGCATTAACTTTTTTTATTTGTCCATGACACGCTTATATATGAAGTTTTGCGCAGATCGCACAAAAAATGTAGGAGGAGTTTAACAAGAAAGGTTTAACCTTTGTAGCCATGTAGCGCGAAAAGTAGCTGGGAAACGAAAGGTGTGCCAATTCCCTTTTTGATGCAGAAACATCCAATAAACAAAGTGCTATCAAGTTTTTGAGTGTGGGACCAGTAGTTTGGTGGTTACAGGCCGAAACGCATTGTCCTTTGTTATAGCGCCCCCTAGTTGTTGAGGGGTCTGAATTTCTGGGTTTGAGTAGAGGCACACATTCTGTACTTAGATACCTGATTCAATAGGTTCGTTATAAATCCGCTTGGGCTGCACAACGCGTTTTAATTCCGTAATAATAATAATAACTAGAACTGCAAGCAGTTATTAACGGGTTCCAAGCCCACCCACGCACCGCCCCCTTGAGCATGTTCCTGGACTTCAGTTCAGCGTTCAACACCATCAAAACTGAAACATCTGGGCTTCAGCACACCTGTTCGCAACTGCCTACTAGACTTCATCACCAACAGACCTCAGTTGGTCCGGGTCGGACAGAAAACCTCTGATGTCATCACCCTCAGCACGGGCTTTCCTCAGGGCTGCGTCCTGAGCCCCCTGCTGTTCACCCTGATGACACACGACTGTGTCCCCAGGTTCACCACCAATCACATTGTGAAGTTTGCAGACGACACGACGGTGGTGGGCCTGATTAGAGACGACAACGACCAGGACCAGGACCAGGACTGATCCTGAACGTGCAGAAAACGGAGATCATCATGGACTTCAGGAAGAAATGGCCTCGCCATGCTCCACTTCTCATTAACAGCTCAGCTGTGGAGGTGGTCAGCAGCAATAAATTCCTCGGGGTGCACATAACACACAACCTCAGCTGGTTTGTGAACACCATGTCACTGGAGAAGAGGGCACAGAAGCACTTGCACTTACTGCGGAGGATGAGGAGAGCCCACCTGTCCCCGCCCATCCTCACGACCTTCTACAGCAGCACCATCTATCTGCTCCCCACTCCCTTCCAATTAAGCATGTCATAATATTTATTACTTTCTGGCATTTGTCTAAAAAAAGTAGATGCAATGCAGTTTTGCATTCCATTACATTGAAATGACTGTTGTCATTTCATCTTTTAACTTTTTGCTCTCTCTTTTTTCTTCATAGTAGGTACACCTGATCTGACGTTCTGTTAACTGTGACATCATCCAGAGAAGACAGATAACCCGCTATTACCATCTAATGTAGAACAGATTACTGGATCAATGTGCGCTTCTGTGCTTTTTTGTCTGTCTTGTGTCTCTGCTCTGTCTTCTTTAACCACCAGTCGGTCAAGGCAGATGACCGTTCATACTGAGCCCGGTTCTGCTGGAGGTTTTTCCTTCCAGCTAATGGGTGGTTTTTCTTTCGACTGTCGCTTCATGCTTGCTCAGTATGAGGGATTGCTACAAAGCCATGGATAATGCGGACCACTCTCCCTGTAGCTCTACGCTTCTCCAGGAGTGAATGCTGCTTGTCGGCACTTTGAAGCAATCAACTGGTTTCCTTATATATGAAATTTTTGACCAATCTGTATAATATGATTGATTTTGACTTTGTAAAGTGCCTTGAGATGACATGTTTCATGAATTGGCGCTATATAAATAAAATAAAATTGAATTGAATTAAGACTCTTTGAATGTGTATATTCTATGTTATTCTTTCGTCAAACCAAACCCCTAAAAATTTGAATTGTTTCACTCTTTCTATTTCTTGATTATATAATTTTAATTTATCATCATTAATTTTCTTCCTTGAAAAGAGCATTGATTTAGTCTTATCCACTGAGAATTTAAATCCCCATTTTAATGACCATTCTTCAACTTTATTACTAAAAAGATGCAAGAAGCTATTTTTAAATTCAAATTCTCAAATTCCTTCCTCTCTTCCACATAGCTCCATCATCAGCAAAAAGAGAAAAACCCATTCCATTATCTATATTTTGAAACACATCATCTATCATTATCGAAAATAATAAAGGACTTATTATACTTCCCTGTGGAGTACCATTTTCAACAATATATTTCTCAGAATGATAATTACCTATTTGAACTTGTATTTGTCTTTTAGTTAGAAAATCTTTGATCCAACAATACATCCTACCTGTAATACCCATCTTTATAATTTTAATTAATAAACCTTCTTTCAATAACATATCATATGCATTTTCAATATCCAAAAACACTGCTACAATACTTCCTTTATTAATTTGAGCTTTTCTGATTTCAAATTCCAATTCCTCCCTCTTCAAGTTTCTGCTCCGCTTAGAAACATAGACATTATATACGTAGACGCCCCATTGGACGCTGCCGGCCACTAGGCTGACGTGCCTACAGGGCGGCCATCTTGGGTCAGACCACAGATCAGACAGCTGCTGTCAAAATGAATAGGAGGCAGCTCAGATCTCATTTTAATCATATGTTCACAGTGATCGTGACCTTTCAGACAGATTACACATATTTATTCAGAACCAAAACTATTTAAACTGAAGTCAAACTGGATGAAAAATGTACACGCACTTACACATTTTGCAGTTAAATATTAATCTAATATACACACAAATTATAAACATAAATCTCTCTCTCTTTCTTCCAATATATATATATATATATATATATATATATATATATATATATATATATATATATATATATATATATATATATATATATATATATAAGCTATATACACAGACACCGATCTACAGACAACAGCAATTATCTACATATGAGCAAAACTATATACAGACAAGTGAGAGCAAAGGTGCTCATAACAGCATTTAAAAATGATATAATACAAACCGAGATCTGGGGGAAAGAAATCAACAAAAAACCTAATCACCCTCAGCACGGGCTTCAACCCCCTCCCCACAAATCATGTCTATCCAGTAATTTAGGACCATTTTGTTTGTTTTTGGTGTTTAATGTACTTTTCTCTACTTCCATCCCTGTACCCAGTGGCGCAAAAAGTGGGTATGCACTATATGCAGTGCATAGGGGCGCAGCACCATGGGGGCGCCAAAGTGATGGTAAAAAAAAAAAAGTTTTGGTATTTTCTATATGTAGCTGCTATTGTGCTTTTCTTTAACATTTTTGAATTTCCTCAATGTTTTAAATAACATTTTAGAACAAAACATGTTAGAGTAGACGCCCTATGTCATAAGATTCCACCGTAGAATTTTGACACAAGAGGGAGCGGGGAGAAGCATCCCGCTGCAGCCTGCGGGAAGGCTGCAGCGGGATGTACTTGGGAGCGGGGGCGCCGTGAGCGCTGAGCGAGCAGATAGAATAGCCTACGAGTAGTGAGTTTAGTTGTCTATGGAAAATGGATAAATCAAGAAAGCTGTGGGGGGCGAAAAATAAAAAAAAGGAAGATGGAAAGGGAGATGGCATGTCAAGGGATGCAACAGCAGTTAAACAAGTGGATGGTGAAAGGCAACAGGTAAGAATTAAAGTTTGACGGCTGTGCTTGGAGGCTTGCAAATAACGTTATTCACGTTAAGAGACTAGCTAGCAATTACTAACGTAGCAGCCAAATGGGGGTTCACAGCTTGCTTAGAATGTGCAAAACCGAGGTTGCTGAGTTGAAAACTGGAAAATATAAGGCAGGAATTTGCTTAAGCGAGGCGGTGAATTGGCGGGGCGACAAGTTTTGCGCGGATCGACTGGGGGGGAGGCGGTAGCGTGAGTATAGCGCTGTGGGAAACCCTGTAAGGTAGCAGGTACAATACAGGACAAGAATCTGGAAAACAGATACATAAACTGGAATCATTAATATATTTTGTTTTACCATTAGCTGTTGATGTATATAACTAATGCAATGACTTTGGTTTACCATGGAATCATGCATAGATTTGCTCCCGTTACTTAGGCTTGTATATTCATACAATATGAATATATATGAACAGACTAGCTTGTGTTTGCTAACAGTGGGAATGTAGCAACCAAATGGGGGTTTACAGCTAGCTTCTAGCTTAATGCAAAACCAATGTTGCTGCGCTGACATAGTGGAAAATATAAGGTAGCATGTACAATAAATGACCAGAATCCAGAAAACATAACTTATGCAGTAACTCATGCATAAATAATATGCAATAAAGATGTTGTTTTACCATTAGCTGTTCATGTTAGCTGTGCTGTCAGACATGTAGGCGGCTTTACATTTGTTGGGTGACATGGAAGCTGTAATTACAGGGTCACTTCTCTCTCTCTCTAAAGGTCTGTGCTAAGGCGATCCATATTTCTACTTTTTAAAATCCAAAATGTGAATGTAATTTCAACAGCAGCAAAACCTTACTGCATAATAGTTGTCTTATCTGATGCCATCACTAGGCTGATTTAGAAAGGCTGCATTAAGTTGCATTGGTTATAATGATAATGTTAATGTTTGTCAATTTGCAACTGTTTATTATGTGTTAACATTGTTAATAATATACCATCTAATTATTATTATGGTAGGCCTACAGTGGCTGATATACTTTAAAATAAACCTTTATTATTTAAAGACCATACATGATGATGTCTGGCACTTATTTATTTATTTTAATCCGGGGGGGCGCCAAAACTGATGCTGCATACCCCTCTTATACTGGGTAGTTGCGCCCCTGCCTGTACCCATTAGCACATATTGTGTTAAAGCATGAGGATTATCTATCATAAAATCTTACTTATTGAAGGTAATTCCCCAGGATCTGGTTCCTGGTGTCCTTTTATATGCGCACCCATAAGCGGAGTAAAAGTCTGGCTCCTTGGGACGTAGCTCTGGAAGTTTGCTTACTTTCAATACAAAACCGAAATTATTTATTAAGTTAGACAATCATTTAATTCAATCAATTGGTCCCATGTAGCCCCTAAAGGGGTGACATTTTCAGTCAGTTGATTTAGCTGGAAATCGGGTTAGAATTCACCGGATTCAGAGTGTCTGAAACATAAAGTACATTTTCCTGAATTGACTTATATTCTCTCTGAGCGCAGCTTTGTCTGACCTAAGATGGCCGCTGTGACATCACTTCCTGTGATGTACCCAAATATGGGCAAAATGGCCGCCCTGTTCACAGCTGTGGAGTCAGAGCTCTGAATGAGAGCTGTGAACTGATCACAAACTTCATAAATTCGTTAATAATCAACGGTTTGCTCTAAAATTCTGAAAATATTCATGCATCTCAAAGAGTGCTTTATCTAACCACAGGATTTTTTTTATGGTAATTAAAAAAATGGATTCAGAGAAATAAAATATTAAACTTTATAGTCTTGTACCATTTATTTTCAAAGTCTTGTAAATTGGTCAAACTCGCCTGGATATTTACCAAACTGAAATCCATGTTTATTCTGCATGTGCTTTACAAATAGAGGCCATATTTTGGGGGGTTGAACAATATTTGTGGAAAATACATTGATTTCTCCATTTTACAAACTTTTAAAAATTCAGAGTGTAGCACTTCAAAAAAAACAATACATGCAGTGAGAGAATTGTTACACCTTATTCACGGAATACATCCTGAAAATCTGGGATCAAAAAATTGATTTTGAACCATTTTTTATTCTTTACTTTATTGCTTTTATTATTCTCCAGGTTTTTTAACACTTTTAGAAATAGGCCCCACCCACTTGTTTTAATCATTACCATATTTAATACCTGAGTTCAGGGGTATGACTGGAAGGGGATGAAGAAGGTTTTGTAAAAATCCGATCAGCCATTCTTGCGTAGTAGATTTCTTGACATCACAGCGCCCCCTAGTGATGGACGATCCTCAAACGCGGGTCACATGTGCAAAATCTTATTTGGACTATGGGTTATGAAGGACATGTCAAAATCTGTTATGGTTTTGGAATAATCAGCAATTACATTTAGAGCTAGCTAGCTAACAATCACTTATTTTAGCGTTACTTTTCGAAAAAGTCAAAATTCAAAAATCCGGCGCGTTGACTTTTTTTATTTGTCCATTACGCTGTTATATATGGAGTTTTGCGCGGATTGCATAAAAAATGTAGGAGGAGTTTAACAAGAAAGGTTTAACCTTTGTAGCCATGTAGCGCGAAAACTAGCTGGGAAACGAAGGGTGTGCCAATTGCCTTTATTTTGCAGAATCATCCAATAAACAAAGTGATGTGAAGTTTTTGAGTGTGGGACCAGTAGTTTGGTGGTTATAGGCCAAAACGCATTGTCCTTTGTTATAGCGCCCCCTAGTTGTTGAGGGGTCTGAATTTCTGGGTTTGAGTAGCGGTGCACATTCTGTACTTGGATACCTGATTCAATAGGTTCGTTACAAATCCGCATGGGCCGCCCAACGCGTTTTAGCGGAGAATAATAATTACCCGTAATAATAATAACTAGAACTGCAAGCAGTTATTAACGGGTTCCAAGCCCACCCACGCCCCGCCCCCTTGAGCATGTTCCTGGACTTCAGTTCAGCGTTCAACACCATTATCTTACAGCATCTGGCGGAAAAACTGAAACATCTGGGCTTCAGCACACCCCTTCGCAACTGCCTGCTAGACTTCCTCACCTCCTGACCTCATTTGGTCCGGGTCAGACAGAACACCTCTGATGTCATCACCCTCAGCACGGGCTCCCCTCAAGGCTGTGTCTTGAGCCCCCTGCTGTTCACCCTGATGACACACGACTGCGTCCCCAGATTCACCACCAATCGCATTGTGAAGTTTTCAGACGACACAACGGTGGTGGGCCTGATTAGAGACGACAACGACCAGGACCAGGACTGATCCTGAACGTGGAGAAAACGACGGAGATCATCGTGGACTTCAGGAAGAACCGGCCTCACCACGCTCCACTGCTCATCACCAGCTCATCTGTGGAGGTGGTCAGGAGCACCAAATTCCTCGGGGTGCACATGACGCACAACCTCTCCTGGTCTGTGAACACCACGTCACTGGGGAGGAGGGCACAGAAGCGCTTGTACTTCCTGCGGAGGATGAGGAGAGCCCACCTGTCCTGGCCCATCCTCACGACCTTCTACAGAAGCACCATAAAGAGCATTGTGACCAGCTGTCTCTCTGTGTGGTGAGGAGGCTGAAGTGCCTCAGTAGACTGTTGATAAATTGACTATATATTTGTATTGTGGAGCTAAACCATTTACTTTCACACAAGTTAACAACAATTTTCAAGTATTCCCTGGTAGACATTTAGTAACAATGACCTAAGAGTTAAGGGATGTGGACTATTGTTGTTAAATCTTTATCAACAGTTGGAATTATACATTTATATAAATCTATTATTATAACATTGAATGGGTGATATAAATCAAGCAGTATAACAGTAAAAATAAAACTAATATGTACACAGGTCCTTCAGCTATAGTTAGTAAGCTTGTAGTAAATCGTGTTTTCAATATGGATTTAATGAACCCAGTGGATTTATAGAATATATCTTTATATATCTATACAGGGTTCAGTGCCTGGACTAATTCTCTTTACTATATATATGCTTCCAACTGGCAAAATTAACAAACAGATTGGGATTCATTTCCACTGTTATGCTGATGAGACTAAGCTTTATTTATCCATAAATCCTAATGAATCCAATCAATTACTTCGACTGCAGTCATGTCTTGATAACATCAAAACCTGGATGACTTTAGATTTTCTGCATTTAAAGTTATAATCTTTAAACCAGAGTCCTCAAAAAATAAACTTCTTCATCAATCACTTAATCTGGACGGCATTAACTTGGCCTCTGGTAATAAAGTAAAAAATCTTGGTGTTATTTTTGACCAAGACATGTCATTTAAATCCCATATTAAACAGGTTTCCAGAGTTTCCTTTTTTCACCTCGGGAATATCGCCAGAATTGCAAATATTCTGTGCAGGAGCGATGCTGAAAAACTAGTCCATGTATTTGTTACTTGAAGGCTGGACTATTGTAATTCTTTACTATCAGGAAGTCCACAAAATGCAATTCAAAGTCTTCAGCTGATCCAAAATGCTGCAGCAAAAGTTCTGATGAAAATAAACAGGAGGGATCATATTTCTCCTATTTTAACTTCCCTTCATTAGCTTCCTGTTAAATCAAGAATATAATTTAAAATTCTTCTTCTAACATATAAAGCCCTTTATAATCAAGCTCCATCATATATCAGACCTCTGATTACCTTGTATGTTCCTAACAGAGCACTTTGCTCTCGACTTCAGGTCTACTGGTGGTTCCTAGAGTCTCTAAAAGTAGAATGGGAGGCAGATCCTTTAGCTATCAGGCTCCTCTCCTGTGGAACCAACTCCTAATTTTGGTCCGTGAGGCAGACACCCTGTCTACTTTTAAGACTATGAATTAAAACATGTGGAATTATATACTTAACAAAAAAGTGTGAAACAACTGAAAATATGTCTTATATTCTAGGTTCTTCAAAGTAGCCACCTTTTGCTTTGATTACTGCTTCATACACTCTTGGCATTCTCTTAATGAGCTTCAAGAGATAGTCACCTGAAATGGTTTTCCCTTCACAGGTGTCCCCTGCTTATTGACTGACAGCCGATGCAGCTCTGCCTTCTTTGTTACAGAAAAGCTCAGGTGGAATTTTTTCACTTTTTCTGAATCAGACCCATTAAAATGCGGGACACTGTTTCACATTCCGACCATTGTTAAAAAAAAAAAAGAAAAGAAAAAGTGCATCATGCTAAATTAGCCTGAGCTAATAGCAAATCATGAGGATATCCCTGTTTGGTTTATCAGCTAAGTTACTGGCAGTGAGGGAATACACGCTGACAGGTGACGTGGCCACAGGTGGAAATAATTCATTAATTAACTGCAGGAGCAGCGACAGATACACTTACCGATTAAGCTGTTGTCAGTTGTTCATTACTTACAATTGAGAATAATAAAGGACTGATAATACTTTCCAGTGGAGTTCCATTATCAATTTTATATTTATCAGATTTTGTTACTCCCATCTGTACCTGTATAACTATTAAACAAAAAATCTTCAATCCAATTATAAGCCCTTCCTGTTATGCCCATTTTATATAATTTTATAAGCAACCCATCCTTCCATACCATGTCATACAACAGTCTTTTACTTTCTACATAATATGTAATCCTTTCTGTTATCATTCTTTCCATAATCTTTCCTAAACATGAAGTAAGTGCAATTGGTCTATAACTTAAAGGGTTTGTTGGATCCTTTCCTGGTTTAACAATTGGCACAATAATTGCTTCCTTCTAATTAGAAGGTAATCTTCCTTCTTTCCAAATCTTATTATATAAACCGAGAAGTTTTTCTTCAGCTTGTTTCCCTAGGTTTTTTTTAACATAATATAGCATATCTGATCTTTTCCTGGTGCTGTTAATCCTGATCTAAATATCGCTCTCTTCATTTCTTGCAAAGAAAAATAAACATCCATGACATTTCCTGGAGTTGTTTCACCTTCTAAAATAAAATCATTTATCCTTCTTTTCTGCTCTCTCCTAAATTTTCCCGTTTCTGTTAAATTATCTGAACTATGGATCTTTGCAAATGTTCTTGCCATTACTTCTAGTTTTTCTTCATTTGTTACTGCTGTTCCTTCTTCATTTTTTAGAACTGGATATGTTCTCTCTGGTCTATTTCCCTTCATTTTCTTAATCATTCCCCATACCTAAGCTATAGGGGTTGTTCTGCCTATTGAATCACAAAAATCTCTCCATTTTGTCTTCTTTGCCTTCTAAATAACTTTCCTGTCTTCTGCTTGATCTTTTTTATATTCAATTAATTTTTTTAAATGATGTGTTCTTTAGAAAACCCTAAAAGCTATCCTCCCTCTTCAAGTTTCTGCTCCGCTTAGAAAAAACACGGGATGTGACGTCACTTCCTGTGATGTGCCCAAATATGGGCAAAATGCCCGCCCTGTTCAAAGCTCTGCAGTCAGAGCTCTGGATGATGAAAGCTGTGAACTGATCACAAACTTCATAAATTCGTTAATAATCAACGGTTTGCTCTAAAATTCTGAAAATATTCATGGATCTCAAAGAGTGCTTTATCTAACCACAGGATTTTTTTTATGGTCATTAAAAAAATGGATTCAGAGAAATAAAATATTAAACTTTATAGTCTTGTACCATTTATTTTCAAAGTCTTGTAAATTGGTCAAACTCGCCTGGATTTTTACCAAACTGAAATCCATGTTTATTCTGCATGTGCTTTACAAATAGAGGCCATATTTTTGGGGGTTGAACAATATTTGTGGAAAATACATTGATTTCTCCATTTTACAAACTTTTAAAAATTCAGAGTGTAGCACTTCAAAAAAAACCAATACATGCAGTGAGAGAATTGTTACACCTTATTCACGGAATACATCCTGAAAATCTGGGATCAAAAAATTGATTTTAAAGCATTTTTTATTCTTTACTTTATTGCTTTTATTATTCTCCAGGTTTTTTAACACTTTTGGAAATAGGCCCCGCCCACTTGTTTTAATCATTACCATATTTAATACCTGAGTTCAGGGGTATGACTGGAAGGGGATGAAGAAGGTTTTGTAAAAATCCGATCAGCCATTCTTGCGTAGTAGATTTCTTGACATCACAGCGCCCCCTAGTGATGGACGATCCTCAAACGCGGGTCACATGTGCAAAATCTTATTTGGACTATGGGTTATGAAGGACATGTCAAAATCTGTTATGGTTTTAGAATAATCAGCAATTACATTTAGAGCTAGCTAGCTAACAATAACTTATTTTAGCGTTACTTTTCGAAAAAGTCAAAATTCAAAAATCCGGCGCGTTAACTTTTTTTATTTGTCCATTACGCTGTTATATATGGAGTTTTGCGCGGATTGCATAAAAAATGTAGGAGGAGTTTAACAAGAAAGGTTTAACCTTTGTAGCCATGTAGCGCGAAAACTAGCTGGGAAACGAAGGGTGTGCCAATTCACTTTATTTTGCAGAATGATCCAATAAACAAAGTGATGTGAAGTTTTTGAGTGTGGGACCAGTAGTTTGGTGGTTATAGGCCAAAACGCATTGTCCTTTGTTATAGCGCCCCCTAGTTGTTGAGGGGTCTGAATTTCTGGGTTTGAGTAGCGGTGCACATTCTGTACTTGGATACCTGATTCAATAGGTTCGTTACAAATCCGCATGGGCCGCCCAACGCGTTTTAGCGGAGAATAATAATTACCCGTAATAATAATAATAACTAGAACTGCAAGCAGTTATTAACGGGTTCCAAGCCCACCCACGCACCGCCCCCTTGAGCATGTTCCTGGACTTCAGTTCAGCGTTCAACACCATCAAAACTGGAACATCTGGGCTTCAGCACACCTTTTCGCAACTGCCTACTAGACTTCATCACCAACAGACCTCAGTTGGTCTGGGTCGGACAGAAAACCACTGATGTCATCACCCTCAGCACGGGCTTTCCTCAGGGCTGCGTCCTGAGCCCCCTGCTGTTCACCCTGATGACACACGACTGTGTCCCCAGGTTCACCACCAATCACATCGTGAAGTTTGCAGACGACACGGCGGTGGTGGGCCTGATTAGAGACAACAACGACCAGGACCAGGACCAGGACTGATCCTGAACGTGGAGAAAACGAAGGAGATCATCATGGACTTCAGGAAGAAATGGCCTCGCCATGCTCCACTTCTCATTAACAGCTCAGCTGTGGAGGTGGCCAGCAGCAATAAATTCCTCGGGGTGCACATAACACACAACCTCAGCTGGTTTGTGAACACCATGTCACTGGAGAAGAGGGAACAGAAGCGCTTGCACTTACTGCGGAGGATGAGGAGAGCCCACCTGTCCCCGCCCATCCTCACGACCTTCTACAGCAGCACCATCTATCTGCTCCCCACTCCCTTCCAATTAAGCATGTCATAATATTTATTACTTTCTTGCATTTGTCTAAAAAAAGTAGATGCAATGCAGTTTTGCATTGCATTACATTGAAATGACTGTTGTCATTTCAGCTTTTAACTTTTTGCTCTCTCTTTTTTCTTCATAGTAGGTACACCTGATCTGACGTTCTGTTAACTGTGACATCATCCAGAGAAGACAGATCACCCGCTATTACTATCTAATGTAGAACAGATTACTGGATCAATGTGTGCTTCTGTGCATGTTTGTCTCTCTTGTTGTGTCTCTGCTCTGTATTCTTTAACCCCCAGTCGGTCGAGGCAGATGACCGTTCATACTGAGCCCGGTTCTGCTGGAGGTTTTTCCTTCCCGCTAATGGGTGGGGTTTTTTTTCGACTGTCGCTTCATGCTTGCTCAGTATGAGGGATTGCTGCAAAGCCATGGACAATGCAGACGTCTCTCCCTGTAGCTCTATGCTTCTCCAGGAGTGAATGCTGCTTGTCGGGACTTTGAAGCAATCAACTGGTTCCCTTATATAGGAAATTTTTGACCAATCTGTATAATATGATTGATTTTGACTTTGTAAAGTGCCTCGAGATGACATGTTTCATGAATTGGCGCTATATAAATACAATTGAATTGAATTGAATAGAGTCCATCTGTTAAACCTTTTCTGCGTCGCACAAAGACACGATGGTTGGAACCAAAGATCTCAACTTTGGACTCATCAGACCAAAGCACAGATTTCCACTGGTCTAATGTCCATTCCTTGTGTTCTTTAGCCCAAACAATTCTCTTCTACTTGTTGCCTGTCCTTAGCAGTGGTTTCCTAGCAGCTGTTTTAACATGAAGGCCTGATTCACACAGTCTCCTAACAGTTGTTCTAGAGATGTGTCTGCTGCTAGAACTCTGTGTGGCATTGACCTGGTCTCTAATCTGAGCTGCTGTCAACCTGCGATTTCTGAGGCTGGTGACTAGGATGAATTTATCCTCCACAGCAGAGGTGACTCTTGGTCTTCCTTTCCTGGGGCGGTCCTCGTGTGAGCCAGTTTCTTTGTAGCGCTTGATGGTTTTTGCGACTGCACTTGGGGACACTTTCAAAGTTTTCCCAATTTTTCGGACTGAATGACCTTCAGTTCTTAAAGTAATTATGGCCACTTGTTTTTCTTTACTTAGCTGCTTTTTTCTTGCCATAATACAAATTCTAACAGTTTATTCAGTAGGACTATAAGCTGTGTATCCACTTGACTTCTGCACAACACAACTGATGGTCCCAACCCCATATAAGAGGCAAGACATCCCACTTATTAAACCTGACAGGGGACACCTGTGAAGGGAAAACCATTTCAGGTGACTATCTCTTGAAGCTCATTAAGAGAATGCCAAGAGTGTACGAAGCAGTAATCAAAGCAAAAGGTGGCTACTTTGAAGAACCTAGAATATAAGACATATTTTCAGTTGTTTCACACTTTTTTGTTAAGTATATAATTCCACATGTGTTAATTCATAGTTTTGATGCCTTTAGTGTGAATCTACAATTGTCATAGTTATGAAAATTAAGAAAACTCTTTGAAGGAGAAGGTGTGTCTAAACCACCTCCTCCATTACCATCTGGTACGCTGGTGCCACCGCCAAAGACAAGAGCAGACTGCAGCGTGTCATCCGGTCTGCAGAGAAGGTGATTGGCTGCAATTTTCCATCTCTCCAGGACCTGTAAGCCTCTAGGACTCTGAGGCGTGCAGGGAAGATTGTGGCCGATTTTGTGACACCCCAGTCACAAAATATTTCAGACACTTCCCTCTGGCAGGAGGCAGCGGTCCATCAGGACCAAAACCTCACGACACAAAAACAGTTTTTTCCCATCCGCTACCAGCCTTATTAACACGGCCCAGAGGCCCCGTGACACTTGACTCTGCCTCTCTCCCCTGTTCAGGTCCTACAAGCTACACCAACGTAGCATCTCCAGACCTTCTGCGTTACATTAACGCACAGTCTACCGTGTATATAGCTTTCTGTGTATATATATATATATATATATATATATATATATATATATATATATATATATATACACAGCGTTCACTGAGCGAGAGGCGGGTTACACCCTGGACAGGTCGGCAATCTGTCACAGGGCAACACAGAGACAGACAGGACAGACAACCATTCTTGCACACACTCACACCTAAGGACAATTTAGAGAAGCCAATTAAACTAACAGTCATGATTTTGAACTGTGGGAGGAAGCCGGCGTACCCGGAGTGAACCTACGCATGCACAGGTAGAACATTCAAACTCCATGCAGAAAGACCCAGAGGATTTGAAAGACCCGGGAGGATTTGAAAGACCCAGGAGGATTTGAAAGACCCGGGAGGATTTGAAAGACCCGGGAGGATTTGAAAGACCCGGGAGGATTTGAAAGAACCAGGTGATTGAACCCAGAAGGCAACAACACTTCTCACTGCTTCACTGTGCAGCCTCTGTTTATGACAGTATCATGTAAATCTTAGGCACAAATAAAGTGTTACCTAAACAAAAGTAATTTGTATAGTAAGTATAACATCCACTGACATCTAAAGTTACCTGTGAAACGTTTTCACACAGCCAAACTGCTTGTTGTTGCAACCAAATGCTATGGGGTTCTGTGTGAGAACGGAGTAGCAAGATGGCGGCCAGTGACCTCCCCTAGTGACTGGCCGCCATCTTGCAACTCCCTACTCTCACACTTTTGCAAATAGGCCCTGCCCACTTGTTTCAATTGTGTTCATAAACAGACACAATAAAAAATGCAAAAAGCATCATGCTAACCTTTAGAATTAGGCTTATTGGATTTTACTACTTAATAACTCTCTGTCACAGCCTCTAACCTGCTGGTGATACACTTGGGCCTGGTGTCTCCTGGCTGGCTTCTACAGGTTGGTCACTGCTGCAGGGTTCTGTCTGGTCCTGGTCTGGCCCTGGTTTTTGCCTCTTTAAGAAGAACTGTGAGAGATTCTCTTTTCTCTTCATTTGGGCTCTACACAAAATAAGGCAGCCTGGTATTTAGACTCCATGACTGTATGGCAAAGACAACACTATTTTAAATATTATTTAAACAATAGTTTTTAGTTTTCTGTAGCTAGTTAAAATAATACTAAATTAAAAATAGATTAATTAAATTAATTAATATAACTAGTTAGGTTATAATTCAAAGCTTTCATATGACATAGCCTATTTACATTTCAGTCATTATAAACTTAACAATGGTTTTTCACATATTCTTACCACACACATTTCAAGCAAGAGCTGGGAGATATATCCTGGCCAAATTAATAAAACATTACAGGGCAGCATGTGCACTGAAACATATGTTAAAAGAATCTGTCTAAAACACGATCTATCAGCACTAGCATGGCTAATATAATAAACGAGGCACTACGGACGGAGCGGTGCACAACCATTTTTTTTTTCTTTTTAGAAATGTATGACAAGTGCCGCCTCTCATTAGGAAGGTAACACAGCGGTTACCGCTGAGCGGTAAAATGTTGTAAATACCTGCAAAACTCCTCAACGGTGTACTCTAAAGCCGCGGGTGTGTTTTGGATCAAGCAGGAACCACATGTCAGCTTAACCAATGAACAGCGTCAGTGCGCAGCATGTAGGCTGCTACTGCATGGGCTGCCTTCAGGGACAGTCGGAAATTACAGTTTTCCTGGCAAATCTTTGCCGATCTCATAAGTATTATATGTTAAAATTACCATTTCCAGTGGGGTGGCAGTAGGGGGTGGCAAGGGCTCTGTTGGGGGTGGCAAATGCCACCCCTGCCACCCCTCTGGCTCCGCAACTAGCTACATTCAATGTAAAGCTTATGTATATAAGTGTGTGTGTGTAAAAAATCCATATATAATCAAATACTGCCATCTACTGGAAATTTTAAATCCCTACATGGGCACATTTCGGAAATGTTATTCTCTTTAAATTCATAAATAAATTCTTTAAAAATCAACAGTTTGCTCTAAAATTCTTCCAATGTTATATATATTATATATATATTATATATTATATATATATATATATATATATATATATATATATATATATATATATATATATATATATATATATATATATTAAGCTATATACACAGACACCGATCTACAGACAACAGCAATTATCAACAAAAAGAAATCAACAAAAAACCTAATCACCCTCAGCACGGGCTTCCCCCCCCCTCCCCACAAATCATGTCTATCCAGTAATTTAGGACCATTTTGTTTGTTTTTGGTGTTTAATGTACTTTTCTTTACTTCCATCGCTGTACCCATTAGCACATATTGTGTTTATGCCGGAAACACTGTAACTGTAAAGCATGAGGATTATCTATCATAAAATCTTACTTATGGAAGGTAATTCCCCAGGATCTGGTTCCTGGTGTCCTTTTATATGCGCACCCATAAGCGGAGTAAAAGTCTGGCTTCCTGGGACGTAGCTCTGGAAGTTTGCTTACTTTCAATACAAAACCGAAATTATTTATTAAGTTAGACAATCGTTTAATTCAATCAATTGGTCCCATGTAGCCCCTAAAGGGGTGACGTTTTCAGTCAGTTGATTTAATGGAAATCGGGTGAGAATTCACCGGATTCAGAGTGTCTGAAACATAAAGTACATTTTCCTCAATTGACTTGTATTCTCTATGGTCTGACCTAAGATGGCAGCTTGGTCTGACCTAAGATGGCTGCTTTGACGTCACTTCCTGTGATGTGCCCAAATATGGGCAAAATGGCCGCCCTGTTCAAAGCTCTGCAGTCAGAGCTCTGGATGATGAAAGCTGTGAACTGATCACAAACTTCATAAATTCGTTAATAATCAACGGTTGGCTCTAAAATTCTGAAAATATTTATGGATCTCAAAGAGTGCTTTATCTAACCACAGGATTTTTTTATGGTAATTAAAAAAATGGATTCAGAGAAATAAAATATTAAACTTTATAGTCTTGTACCATTTATTTTCAAAGTCTTGTAAATTGGTCAAACTCGCCTGGATTTTTACCAAACTGAAATCCATGTTTATTCTGCATGTGCTTTACAAATAGAGGCCATATTTTGGGGGGTTGAACAATATTTGTGGAAAATACATTGATTTCTCCATTTTACAAACTTTTAAAAATTCAGAGTGTAGCACTTCAAAAAAAAACAATACATGCAGTGAGAGAATTGTTACACCTTATTCACAGAATACATCCTGAAAATCTGGGATCAAAAAATTGATTTTAAAGCATTTTTTATTCTTTACTTTATTGTTTTTATTATTCTCCAGGTTTTTTAACACTTTTGGAAATAGGCCCCGCCCACTTGTTTTAATAATTACCATATTTAATACCTGAGTTCAGGGGTATGACTGGAAGGGGATGAAGAAGGTTTTGTAAAAATCCGATCAGCCATTCTTGCGTAGTAGATTTCTTGACATCACAGCGCCCCCTAGTGATGGACGATCCTCAAACGCGGGTCACATGTGCAAAATCTTATTTGGACTATGGGTTATGAAGGACATGTCAAAATCTGTTATGGTTTTAGAATAATCAGCAATTACATTTAGAGCTAGCTAGCTAACAATCACTTATTTTAGCGTTACTTTTCGAAAAAGTCAAAATTCAAAAATCCGGCACGTTCACTTTTTTTATTTGTCCATTACGCTGTTATATGTGGAGTTTTGCGCGGATTGCATAAAAAATGTAGGAGGAGTTAAACAAGAAAGGTTTAACCTTTGTAGCCATGTAGCGCGAAAACTAGCTGGGAAACGAAGGGTGTGCCAATTCCCTTTATTTTGCAGAATGATCCAATAAACAAAGTGATGTGAAGTTTTTGAGTGTGGGACCAGTAGTTTGGTGGTTATAGGCCAAAACGCATTGTCCTTTGTTATAGCGCCCCCTAGTTGTTGAGGGGTCTGAATTTCTGGGTTTGAGTAGCGGTGCACATTCTGTACTTGGATACCTGATTCAATAGGTTCGTTACAAATCCGCATGGGCCGCCCAACGCGTTTTAGCGGAGAATAATAATTACCCGTAATAATAATAATAACTAGAACTGCAAGCAGTTATTAACGGGTTCCAAGCCCACCCACGCACCGCCCCCTTGAGCATGTTCCTGGACTTCAGTTCAGCGTTCAACACCATCAAAACTGGAACATCTGGGCTTCAGCACACCTTTTCGCAACTGCCTACTAGACTTCATCACCAACAGACCTCAGTTGGTCTGGGTCGGACAGAAAACCACTGATGTCATCACCCTCAGCACGGGCTTTCCTCAGGGCTGCGTCCTGAGCCCCCTGCTGTTCACCCTGATGACACACGACTGTGTCCCCAGGTTCACCACCAATCACATCGTGAAGTTTGCAGACGACACGACGGTGGTGGGCCTGATTAGAGACAACAACGACCAGGACCAGGACCAGGACTGATCCTGAACGTGGAGAAAACGAAGGAGATCATCATGGACTTCAGGAAGAAATGGCCTCGCCATGCTCCACTTTTCATTAACAGCTCAGCTGTGGAGGTGGCCAGCAGCAATAAATTCCTCGGGGTGCACATAACACACAACCTCAGCTGGTTTGTGAACACCATGTCACTGGAGAAGAGGGAACAGAAGCGCTTGCACTTACTGCGGAGGATGAGGAGAGCCCACCTGTCCCCGCCCATCCTCACGACCTTCTACAGCAGCACCATCTATCTGCTCCCCACTCCCTTCCAATTAAGCATGTCATAATATTTATTACTTTCTTGCATTTGTCTAAAAAAAGTAGATGCAATGCAGTTTTGCATTGCATTACATTGAAATGACTGTTGTCATTTCAGCTTTTAACTTTTTGCTCTCTCTTTTTTCTTCATAGTAGGTACACCTGATCTGACGTTCTGTTAACTGTGACATCATCCAGAGAAGACAGATCACCCGCTATTACTATCTAATGTAGAACAGATTACTGGATCAATGTGTGCTTCTGTGCATGTTTGTCTCTCTTGTTGTGTCTCTGCTCTGTATTCTTTAACCCCCAGTCGGTCGAGGCAGATGACCGTTCATACTGAGCCCGGTTCTGCTGGAGGTTTTTCCTTCCCGCTAATGGGTGGGGGTTTTTTTCGACTGTCGCTTCATGCTTGCTCAGTATGAGGGATTGCTGCAAAGCCATGGACAATGCAGACGTCTCTCCCTGTAGCTCTATGCTTCTCCAGGAGTGAATGCTGCTTGTCGGGACTTTGAAGCAATCAACTGGTTCCCTTATATAGGAAATTTTTGACCAATCTGTATAATATGATTGATTTTGACTTTGTAAAGTGCCTCGAGATGACATGTTTCATGAATTGGCGCTATATAAATACAATTGAATTGAATTGAATAGAGTCCATCTGTTAAACCTTTTCTGCGTCGCACAAAGACACGATGGTTGGAACCAAAGATCTCAACTTTGGACTCATCAGACCAAAGCACAGATTTCCACTGGTCTAATGTCCATTCCTTGTGTTCTTTAGCCCAAACAATTCTCTTCTACTTGTTGCCTGTCCTTAGCAGTGGTTTCCTAGCAGCTGTTTTAACATGAAGGCCTGATTCACACAGTCTCCTAACAGTTGTTCTAGAGATGTGTCTGCTGCTAGAACTCTGTGTGGCATTGACCTGGTCTCTAATCTGAGCTGCTGTCAACCTGCGATTTCTGAGGCTGGTGACTAGGATGAATTTATCCTCCACAGCAGAGGTGACTCTTGGTCTTCCTTTCCTGGGGCGGTCCTCGTGTGAGCCAGTTTCTTTGTAGCGCTTGATGGTTTTTGCGACTGCACTTGGGGACACTTTCAAAGTTTTCCCAATTTTTCGGACTGAATGACCTTCAGTTCTTAAAGTAATTATGGCCACTTGTTTTTCTTTACTTAGCTGCTTTTTTCTTGCCATAATACAAATTCTAACAGTTTATTCAGTAGGACTATAAGCCGTGTATCCACTTGACTTCTGCACAACACAACTGATGGTCCCAACCCCATATAAGAGGCAAGACATCCCACTTATTAAACCTGACAGGGGACACCTGTGAAGGGAAAACCATTTCAGGTGACTATCTCTTGAAGCTCATTAAGAGAATGCCAAGAGTGTACGAAGCAGTAATCAAAGCAAAAGGTGGCTACTTTGAAGAACCTAGAATATAAGACATATTTTCAGTTGTTTCACACTTTTTTGTTAAGTATATAATTCCACATGTGTTAATTCATAGTTTTGATGCCTTTAGTGTGAATCTACAATTGTCATAGTTATGAAAATTAAGAAAACTCTTTGAAGGAGAAGGTGTGTCTAAACCACCTCCTCCATTACCATCTGGTACGCTGGTGCCACCGCCAAAGACAAGAGCAGACTGCAGCGTGTCATCCGGTCTGCAGAGAAGGTGACTGGCTGCAATTTTCCATCTCTCCAGGACCTGTAAGCCTCCAGGACTCTGAGGCGTGCAGGGAAGATTGTGGCCGATTTTGTGACACCCCAGTCACAAAATATTTCAGACACTTCCTTCTGGCAGGAGGCAGCGGTCCATCAGGACCAAAACCTCATGACACAAAAACAGTTTTTTCCCATCCGCTACCAGCCTTATTAACACGGCCCAGAGGCCCCGTGACACTTGACTCTGCCTCTCTCCCCTGTTCAGGTCCTACAAGCTACACCAACGTAGCATCTCCAGACCTTCTGCGTTACATTAACGCACAGTCTACCGTGTATATAGCTTTCTGTGTGTATATATATATATATATATATATATATATATATATACATACACAGCGTTCACTGAGCGAGAGGCGGGTTACACCCTGGACAGGTCGGCAATCTGTCACAGGGCAACACAGAGACAGACAGGACAAACAACCATTCTTGCACACACTCACACCTAAGGACAATTTAGAGAAGCCAATTAAACTAACAGTCATGTTTTTGAACTGTGGGAGGAAGCCGGCGTACCCGGAGTGAACCTACGCATGCACAGGTAGAACATTCAAACTCCATGCAGAAAGACCCAGAGGATTTGAAAGACCCGGGAGGATTTGAAAGACCCAGGAGGATTTGAGAGACCCGGGAGGATTTGAAAGACCCAGGTGATTGAACCCAGAAGGCAACAACACTTCTCACTGCTTCACTGTGCAGCCTCTGTTTATGACAGTATCATGTAAATCTTAGTCACAAATAAAGTGTTACCTAAATCAAAAGTTATTTGTATAGTAAGTATAACATCCACTGACTGTAAAGTTACCTGTGAAACGTTTTCACACAGCCAAACTGCTTGTTGTTGCAACCAAATGCTATGGGGTTCTGTGTGAGAACGGAGTAGCAAGATGGCGGCCAGTGACCTCTCCTAGTGACAGGCCACCATCTTGCTACTCCCTACTCTCACACTTTTGCAAATAGGCCCTGCCCACTTGTTTCAATTGTGTTCATAAACAGACACAATAAAAAATGCAAAAAGCATCATGCTAACCTTTAGAATTAGGCTTATTGGATTTTACTACTTAATAACTCTCTGTCACAGCCTCTAACCTGCTGGTGATACACTTGGGCCTGGTGTCTCCTGGCTGGCTTCTCCAGGTTGGTCACTGCTGCAGGGTTCTGTCTGGTCCTGGTCTGGCCCTGGTTTTTGCCTCTTTAAGAAGAACTGTGAGATATTCTCTTTTCTCTTCATTTGGGCTCTACACAAAATAAGGCAGCCTGGTATTTAGACTCCATGACTGTATGGCAAAGACAACACTATTTTAAATATTATTTAAACAATAGTTTTTAGTTATCTGTAGCTAGCTAAAATAATACTAAATTAAAAATAGATTAATTAAATTAATTAATATAACTAGTTAGGTTATAATTCAAAGCTTTCATATGACATAGCCTATTTACATTTCAGTCATTATAAACTTAACAATGGTTTTTCACATATTCTTACCACACACATTTCAAGCAAGAGCTGGGAGATATATCCTGGCCAAATTAATAAAACATTACAGGGCAGCATGTGCACTGAAACATATGTTAAAAGAATCTGTCTAAAACACGATCTATCAGCACTAGCATGGCTAATATAATAAACGAGGCACTACGGACGGAGCGGTGCACAACCATTTTTTTTTCTTTTTAGAAATGTATGACAAGTGCCGCCTCTCATTAGGAAGGTAACACAGCGGTTACCGCTGAGCGGTAAAATGTTGTAAATACCTGCAAAACTCCTCAACGGTGTACTCTAAAGCCGCGGGTGTGTTTTGGATCAAGCAGGAACCACATGTCAGCTTAACCGATGAACAGCGTCAGCGCGCAGCATGTAGGCTGCTACTGCATGGGCTGCCTTCAGGGACAGTCGGAAATTACAGTTTTCCTGGCAAATCTTTGCCGATCTCATAAGTATTATATGTTAAAATGACCATTTCCAGTGGGGTGGCAGTAGGGGGTGGCAAGGGCTCTGTTGGGGGTGGAAAATGCAACCCCTGCCACCCCTCTGGCTCCGCAACTAGCTACATTCAATGTAAAGCTTATGTATATAAGTGTGTGTGTAAAAAATCCATATATAATCAAATACTGCCATCTACTGGAAATTTTAAATCCCTACATGGGCACATTTCGGAAATGTTATTCTCTTTAAATTCATAAATAAATTCTTTAAAAATCAACAGTTTGCTCTAAAATTCTTCCAATGTTATATATATATATATATATATATATATATATATATATATATATATATTTAAGCTATATACACAGACACCGATCTACAGACAACAGCAATTATCAACAAAAAGAAATCAACAAAAAACCTAATCACCCTCAGCACGGGCTTCCCCCCCCTCCCCATAATCATGTTTATCCAGTAATTTAGGACCATTTTGTTTGTTTTTGGTGTTTAATGTACTTTTCTCTACTTCCATCGCTGTACCCATTAGCACATATTGTGTTTATGCCGGAAACACTGTAACTGTAAAGCATGAGGATTATCTATCATAAAATCTTACTTATGGAAGGTAATTCCCCAGGATCTGGTTCCTGGTGTCCTTTTATATGCGCACCCATAAGCGGAGTAAAAGTCTGGCTTCCTGGGACGTAGCTCTGGAAGTTTGCTTACTTTCAATACAAAACCGAAATTATTTATTAAGTTAGACAATCGTTTAATTCAATCAATTGGTCCCATGTAGCCCCTAAAGGGGTGACGTTTTCAGTCAGTTGATTTAATGGAAATCGGGTGAGAATTCACCGGATTCAGAGTGTCTGAAACATAAAGTACATTTTCCTCAATTGACTTGTATTCTCTATGGTCTGACCTAAGATGGCAGCTTGGTCTGACCTAAGATGGCTGCTTTGACGTCACTTCCTGTGATGTGCCCAAATATGGGCAAAATGGCCGCCCTGTTCAAAGCTCTGCAGTCAGAGCTCTGGATGATGAAAGCTGTGAACTGATCACAAACTTCATAAATTCGTTAATAATCAACGGTTGGCTCTAAAATTCTGAAAATATTTATGGATCTCAAAGAGTGCTTTATCTAACCACAGGATTTTTTTTATGGTCATTAAAAAAATGGATTCAGAGAAATAAAATATTAAACTTTATAGTCTTGTACCATTTATTTTCAAAGTCTTGTAAATTGGTCAAACTCGCCTGGATTTTTACCAAACTGAAATCCATGTTTATTCTGCATGTGCTTTACAAATAGAGGCCATATTTTGGGGGGTTGAACAATATTTGTGGAAAATACATTGATTTCTCCATTTTACAAACTTTTAAAAATTCAGAGTGTAGCACTTCAAAAAAAAACAATACATGCAGTGAGAGAATTGTTACACCTTATTCACAGAATACATCCTGAAAATCTGGGATCAAAAAATTGATTTTAAAGCATTTTTTATTCTTTACTTTATTGTTTTTATTATTCTCCAGGTTTTTTAACACTTTTGGAAATAGGCCCCGCCCACTTGTTTTAATAATTACCATATTTAATACCTGAGTTCAGGGGTATGACTGGAAGGGGATGAAGAAGGTTTTGTAAAAATCCGATCAGCCATTCTTGCGTAGTAGATTTCTTGACATCACAGCGCCCCCTAGTGACGGACGATCCTCAAACGCGGGTCACATGTGCAAAATCTTATTTGGACTCTGGGTTATGAAGGACATGTCAAAATCTGTTATGGTTTTAGAATAATCAGCAATTACATTTAGAGCTAGCTAGATAACAATCACTTATTTTAGCGTTACTTTTCGAAAAAGTCAAAATTCAAAAATCCGGCGTGTTAACTTTTTTTATTTGTCCATTACGCGGTTATATATGGAGTTTTGCGCGGATTGCATAAAAAATGTAGGAGGAGTTTAACAAGAAAGGTTTAACCTTTGTAGCCATGTAGCGCGAAAACTAGCTGGGAAACGAAGGGTGTGCCAATTCCCTTTATTTTGCAGAATCATCCAATAAACAAAGTGATGTGAAGTTTTTGAGTGTGGGACCAGTAGTTTGGTGGTTATAGGCCAAAACGCATTGTCCTTTGTTATAGCGCCCCCTAGTTGTTGAGGGGTCTGAATTTCTGGGTTTGAGTAGCGGTGCACATTCTGTACTTGGATACCTGATCCAATTGATTCGTTACAAATCCGCATGGGCCGCCCAACGCGTTTTAGCGGAGAATAATAATTACCCGTAATAATAATAATAACTAGAACTGCAAGCAGTTATTAACGGGTTCCAAGCCCACCCACGCACCGCCCCCTTGAGCATGTTCCTGGACTTCAGTTCAGCGTTCAACACCATCAAAACGGGAACATCTGGGCTTCAGCACACTTGTTCGCAACTGCCTACTAGACTTCATCACCAACAGACCTCAGTTGGTCTGGGTCGGTCAGAAAACCACTGATGTCATCACCCTCAGCACGGGCTTTCCTCAGGGCTGCGTCCTGAGCCCCCTGCTGTTCACCCTGATGACACACGACTGTGTCCCCAGGTTCACCACCAATCACATCGTGAAGTTTGCAGACGACACGACGGTGGTGGGCCTGATTAGAGACAACAACGACCAGGACCAGGACCAGGACTGATCCTGAACGTGGAGAAAACGAAGGAGATCATCATGGACTTCAGGAAGAAATGGCCTCGCCATGCTCCACTTCTCATTAACAGCTCAGCTGTGGAGGTGGCCAGCAGCAATAAATTCCTCGGGGTGAACATAACACACAACCTCAGCTGGTTTGTGAACACCATGTCACTGGAGAAGAGGGAACAGAAGCGCTTGCACTTACTGCGGAGGATGAGGAGAGCCCACCTGTCCCCGCCCATCCTCACGACCTTCTACAGCAGCACCATCTATCTGCTCCCCACTCCCTTCCAATTAAGCATGTCATAATATTTATTACTTTCTTGCATTTGTCTAAAAAAAGTAGATGCAATGCAGTTTTGCATTGCATTACATTGAAATGACTGTTGTCATTTCAGCTTTTAACTTTTTGCTCTCTCTTTTTTCTTCATAGTAGGTACACCTGATCTGACGTTCTGTTAACTGTGACATCATCCAGAGAAGACAGATCACCCGCTATTACTATCTAATGTAGAACAGATTACTGGATCAATGTGTGCTTCTGTGCACGTTTGTCTCTCTTGTTGTGTCTCTGCTCTGTATTCTTTAACCCCCAGTCGGTCGAGGCAGATGACCGTTCATACTGAGCCCGGTTCTGCTGGAGGTTTTTCCTTCCCGCTAATGGGTGGTTTTTTTTTCGACTGTCGCTTCATGCTTGCTCAGTATGAGGGATTGCTGCAAAGCCATGGACAATGCAGACGTCTCTCCCTGTAGCTCTATGCTTCTCCAGGAGTGAATGCTGCTTGTCGGGACTTTGAAGCAATCAACTGGTTCCCTTATATAGGAAATTTTTGACCAATCTGTATAATATGATTGATTTTGACTTTGTAAAGTGCCTCGAGATGACATGTTTCATGAATTGGCGCTATATAAATACAATTGAATTGAATTGAATAGAGTCCATCTGTTAAACCTTTTCTGTGTCGCACAAAGACACGATGGTTGGAACCAAAGATCTCAACTTTGGACTCATCAGACCAAAGCACAGATTTCCACTGGTCTAATGTCCATTCCTTGTGTTCTTTAGCCCAAACAATTCTCTTCTACTTGTTGCCTGTCCTTAGCAGTGGTTTCCTAGCAGCTGTTTTACCATGAAGGCCTGATTCACACAGTCTCCTAACAGTTGTTCTAGAGATGTGTCTGCTGCTAGAACTCTGTGTGGCATTGACCTGGTCTCTAATCTGAGCTGCTGTCAACCTGCGATTTCTGAGGCTGGTGACTAGGATGAATTTATCCTCCACAGCAGAGGTGACTCTTGGTCTTCCTTTCCTGGGGCGGTCCTCGTGTGAGCCAGTTTCTTTGTAGCGCTTGATGGTTTTTGCGACTGCACTTGGGGACACTTTCAAAGTTTTCCCAATTTTTCGGACTGAATGACCTTCAGTTCTTAAAGTAATTATGGCCACTCGTTTTTCTTTACTTAGCTGCTTTTTTCTTGCCATAATACAAATTCTAACAGTTTATTCAGTAGGACTATCAGCTGTGTATCCACTTGACTTCTGCACAACACAACTGATGGTCCCAACCCCATATAAGAGGCAAGACATCCCACTTATTAAACCTGACAGGGGACACCTGTGAAGGGAAAACCATTTCAGGTGACTATCTCTTGAAGCTCATTAAGAGAATGCCAAGAGTGTACGAAGCAGTAATCAAAGCAAAAGGTGGCTACTTTGAAGAACCTAGAATATAAGACATATTTTCAGTTGTTTCACACTTTTTTGTTAAGTATATAATTCCACATGTGTTAATTCATAGTTTTGATGCCTTTAGTGTGAATCTACAATTGTCATAGTTATGAAAATTAAGAAAACTCTTTGAAGGAGAAGGTGTGTCTAAACCACCTCCTCCATTACCATCTGGTACGCTGGTGCCACCGCCAAAGACAAGAGCAGACTGCAGCGTGTCATCCGGTCTGCAGAGGTGACTGGCTGCAATTTTCCATCTCTCCAGGACATGTAAGCCTGCAGGACTCTGAGGCGTGCAGGGAAGATTGTGGCCGATTTTGTGACACCCCAGTCACAAAATATTTCAGACACTTCCTTCTGGCAGGAGGCAGCGGTCCATCAGGACCAAAACCTCACGACACAAAAACAGTTTTTTCCCATCCGCTACCAGCCTTATTAACACGGCCCAGAGGCCCCGTGACACTTGACTCTGCCTCTCTCCCCTGTTCAGGTCCTACAAGCTACACCAACGTAGCATCTCCAGACCTTCTGCGTTACATTAACGCACAGTCTACCGTGTATATAGCTTTCTGTATATATATATATATATATATATATATATATATATATATATATATATACACACAGCGTTCACTGAGCGAGAGGCGGGTTACACCCTGGACAGGTCGGCAATCTGTCACAGGGCAACACAGAGACAGACAGGACAAACAACCATTCTTGCACACACTCACACCTAAGGACAATTTAGAGAAGCCAATTAAACTAACAGTCATGTTTTTGAACTGTGGGAGGAAGCCGGCGTACCCGGAGTGAACCTACGCATGCACAGGTAGAACATTCAAACTCCATGCAGAAAGACCCAGAGGATTTGAAAGACCCGGGAGGATTTGAAAGACCCAGGAGGATTTGAAAGACCCGGGAGGATTTGAAAGACCCAGGTGATTGAACCCAGAAGGCAACAACACTTCTCACTGCTTCACTGTGCAGCCTCTGTTTATGACAGTATCATGTAAATCTTAGGCACAAATAAAGTGTTACCTGAACAAAAGTAATTTGTATAGTAAGTATAACATCCACTGACTGTAAAGTTACCTGTGAAACGTTTTCACACAGCCAAACTGCTTGTTGTTGCAACCAAATGCTATGGGGTTCTGTGTGAGAACGGAGTAGCAAGATGGCGGCCAGTGACCTCTCCTAGTGACTGGCCGCCATCTTGCTACTCCCTACTCTCACACTTTTGCAAATAGGCCCTGCCCACTTGTTTCAATTGTGTTCATAAACAGACACAATAAAAAATGCAAAAAGCATCATGCTAACCTTTAGAATTAGGCTTATTGAATTTTACTACTTAATAACTCTCTGTCACAGCCTCTAACCTGCTGGTGATACACTTGGGCCTGGTGTCTCCTGGCTGGCTTCTCCAGGTTGGTCACTGCTGCAGGGTTCTGTCTGGTCCTGGTCTGGCCCTGGTTTTTGCCTCTTTAAGAAGAACTGTGAGATATTCTCTTTTCTCTTCATTTGGGCTCTACACAAAATAAGGCAGCCTGGTATTTAGACTCCATGATTGTATGGCAAAGACAACACTATTTTAAATATTATTTAAACAATAGTTTTTAGTTTTCTGTAGCTAGCTAAAATAATACTAAATTAAAAATAGATTAATTAAATTAATTAATATAACTAGTTAGGTTATAATTCAAAGCTTTCATATGACTTAGTCTATTTACATTTCAGTCATTATAAACTTAACAATGGTTTTTCACATATTCTTACCACACACATTTCAAGCAAGAGCTGGGAGATATATCCTGGCCAAATTAATAAAACATTACAGGGCAGCATGTGCACTGAAACATATGTTAAAAGAATCTGTCTAAAACACGATCTATCAGCACTAGCATGGCTAATATAATAAACGAGGCACTACGGACGGAGCGGTGCACAACCATTTTTTTTTTCTTTTTAGAAATGTATGACAAGTGCCGCCTCTCATTAGGAACGTAACACAGCGGTTACCGCTGAGCGGTAAAATGTTGTAAATACCTGCAAAACTCCTCAACGGTGTACTCTAAAGCCGCGGGTGTGTTTTGGATCAAGCAGGAACCACATGTCAGCTTAACCAATGAACAGCGTCAGTGCGCAGCATGTAGGCTGCTACTGCATGGGCTGCCTTCAGGGACAGTCGGAAATTACAGTTTTCCTGGCAAATCTTTGCCGATCTCATAAGTATTATATGTTAAAATTACCATTTCCAGTGGGGTGGCAGTAGGGGGTGGCAAGGGCTCTGTTGGGGGTGGCAAATGCCACCCCTGCCACCCCTCTGGCTCCGCAACTAGCTACATTCAATGTAAAGCTTATGTATATAAGTGTGTGTGTGTAAAAAATCCATATATAATCAAATACTGCCATCTACTGGAAATTTTAAATCCCTACATGGGCACATTTCGGAAATGTTATTCTGTTTAAATTCATAAATAAATTCTTTAAAAATCAACAGTTTGCTCTAAAATTCTTCCAATATTATATATATATATATATATATATATATATATATATATATATAAGCTATATACACAGACACCGATCTACAGACAACAGCAATTATCAACAAAAAGAAATCAACAAAAAACCTAATCACCCTCAGCACGGGCTTCACCCCCCCCCCTCCCCACAAATCATGTCTATCCAGTAATTTAGGACCATTTTGTTTGTTTTTGGTGTTTAATGTACTTTTCTCTACTTCCATCGCTGTACCCATTAGCACATATTGTGTTTATGCCGGAAACACTAACTGTAAAGCATGAGGATTATCTATCATAAAATCTTACTTATGGAAGGTAATTCCCCAGGATCTGGTTCCTGGTGTCCTTTCATATGCGCACCCATAAGCGGAGTAAAAGTCTGGCTTCCTGGGACGTAGCTCTGGAAGTTTGCTTACTTTCAATACAAAACCGAAATTATTTATTAAGTTAGACAATCGTTTAATTCAATCAATTGGTCCCATGTAGCCCCTAAAGGGGTGACGTTTTCAGTCAGTTGATTTAGCTAGAAATCGGGTGAGAATTCACCGGATTCAGAGTGTCTGAAACATAAAGTACATTTTCCTGTATTCTCTATGGTCTGACCTAAGATGGCAGCTTGGTCTGACCTAAGATGGCTGCTTTGACGTCACTTCCTGTGATGTGCCCAAATATGGGCAAAATGGCCGCCCTGTTCAAAGCTCTGCAGTCAGAGCTCTGGATGATGAAAGCTGTGAACTGATCACAAACTTCATAAATTCGTTAATAATCAACGGTTGGCTCTAAAATTCTGAAAATATTCATGGATCTCAAAGAGTGCTTTATCTAACCACAGTATTTTTTTTATGGTCATTAAAAAAATGTATTCAGAGAAATAAAATATTAAACTTTATAGTCTTGTACCATTTATTTTCAAAGTCTTGTAAATTGGTCAAACTCGCCTGGATTTTTACCAAACTGAAATCCATGTTTATTCTGCATGTGCTTTACAAATAGAGGCCATATTTTGGGGGGTTGAACAATATTTGTGGAAAATACATTGATTTCTCCATTTTACAAACTTTTAAAAATTCAGAGTGTAGCACTTCAAAAAAAACAATACATGCAGTGAGAGAATTGTTACACCTTATTCACAGAATACATCCTGAAAATCTGGGATCAAAAAATTGATTTTAAAGCATTTTTTATTCTTTACTTTATTGTTTTTATTATTCTCCAGGTTTTTTAACACTTTTGGAAATAGGCCCCGCCCACTTGTTTTAATCATTACCATATTTAATACCTGAGTTCAGGGGTATGACTGGAAGGGGATGAAGAAGGTTTTGTAAAAATCCGATCAGCCATTCTTGCGTAGTAGATTTCTTGACATCACAGCGCCCCCTAGTGATGGACGATCCTCAAACGCGGGTCACATGTGCAAAATCTTATTTGGACTATGGGTTATGAAGGACATGTCAAAATCTGTTATGGTTTTAGAATAATCAGCAATTACATTTAGAGCTAGCTAGCTAACAATCACTTATTTTAGCGTTACTTTTCGAAAAAGTCAAAATTCAAAAATCCGGCGCGTTCACTTTTTTTATTTGTCCATTACGCTGTTATATGTGGAGTTTTGCGCGGATTGCATAAAAAATGTAGGAGGAGTTAAACAAGAAAGGTTTAACCTTTGTAGCCATGTAGCGCGAAAACTAGCTGGGAAACGAAGGGTGTGCCAATTCCCTTTATTTTGCAGAATCATCCAATAAACAAAGTGATGTGAAGTTTTTGAGTGTGGGACCAGTAGTTTGGTGGTTATAGGCCAAAACGCATTGTCCTTTGTTATAGCGCCCCCTAGTTGTTGAGGGGTCTGAATTTCTGGGTTTGAGTAGCGGTGCACATTCTGTACTTGGATACCTGATTCAATAGGTTCGTTACAAATCCGCATGGGCCGCCCAACGCGTTTTAGCGGAGAATAATAATTACCCGTAATAATAATAATAACTAGAACTGCAAGCAGTTATTAACGGGTTCCAAGCCCACGCACCGCCCCCTTTGAGCATGTTCCTGGACTTCAGCATTCAACACCCTCATCCAAGCCCACCTACGCCGCACCCCCTTTGAGCATGTTCCTGGACTTTAGCGTTCAACACCCTCATCCAATACTTTCCATCATCCATTGTATGGACGAAACCCAGCCTGCGCTCTTTTGAAAATATCCATTTCTTTCTTCGGTAAACGACAGAAACATACATCCAACGATTGGGAATGCCTCCCTGTGCAACCGGGAGGACAACAAGTCGTAGGCATTGTTTAGATTCCAAAAATAAACTAACTAAAAGTACGCTCGAAATCACCCGTTTTGTCATGTAGTAGACGAGAGCAGCTGTGCTTTTTGTCTACCCCGCAGGACCCGGATGTAGCGCTGACGTCACGCGTGAACTGGTCTATATGCTGGAGATAGGCACCAGCAGCCCCGCAACCCCATGAGGAATTAAGCGGGTCAAAAAATGGATGGATGGATGGACGGATAGATATATTTGTTTGTTTGTTTTATTAGGATCCCCATGTTCTAAATAAGCTGGAATTGATTTACTATTTCCTCTTAATATATTATTCAGTGTATTCCATAATTGTTTACTATCATGTTTTATTGCCAGAATAAATATGTGTGTGTGTTTGTAGAGATCCATCCATGATCAAATCCTGTCCTCTGTTGGAATTTTTAAATGTATTCCATACAACGCCACATTAAAGCATTAGTGTATATATATATATATATATATATATATATATATATATATATATATATATATATATATATACACATGATGCATACATATATACATACAAAATTATTGAAGTGGACTTCTAAGTTTTAATTGTATACCCCTTACTTAGACTATTAATGGTAAGAGTTGTTGTAGTTGCAAAAACAAGCCACGAGATGGAGCCCTTGCTTAATTTTCTGAAAAGCTCTTTACAATAGGTTTTTGTCAAACTATCTAAATAAATATTCCTATTTGATGAACGGTTTGCTCTAAAATTCTGAAAATATTCATGAATGTCCAAGAGTGTTTTATCTAACCACACGATTTTTTTGATGGTCATTAAAAAAATGGATTCAGAGAAAAAAAAAATTAAACTTTATAATCTTGTATCATTAATTTTTTAAATCTTGTAAATTGGTCAAAATCGCCTGGATTTTTACCAAACTGAAAGACATGTTTATTCTGGCTGTGCTTTACAGATAGAGGCCATTTTTATTGGGATTGACCAATATTTGTGGAAAATACATTGATTTCTCCATTTTACAAACTTTGAAAAAAACAGAGTGTGGCACTTTCAAACACTGGAATACATGCAGTGAGAGAATTGTTGCACCTTATTCAAGGAATACATCCTGAAAATCTGAGCTTGTTACACCACACAAGTGATTTTAGGTGAATTTTTGAAGTTTTCAAGTTTTTTTCCACACTTTTGGAAATAGGCCCCGCCCACTTGTTTCAATAAATACCATATTTAATACTTTAGTTAAGGGCAATGTCTGGAAGGGAATGAAGAAGGTTTTGTAAAATTCCGATCAGCCATTCTTGCGTAGTAGATTTCTTGACATCACAGCGCCCCCTAGTGATGGACGATCCTCAAATGCAGGTCACATGTGCAAAATCTTATTTGTAATATGGGTTATGAAGGACATGTCAAAATCTGTTATGGTTTTACAATAATCAGCAATTACATTTAGAGCTAGCTAGCTAACAATCACTTATTTTAGCGTTACTTTTCGAAAAAGTCAAAATTCAAAAATCCGCCGCGATAACTTTTTTTATTTGTCCATGACACGCTTATATATAAATTTTTGCGCGGATTGCACAAAAAATGTAGGAGGAGTTTAACAAGAAAGGTTTAACCTTTGTAGCCATGTAGCGCGAAAACTAGCTGGGAAACGAAGGGTGTGCCAATTCACTTTATTTTGCAGAATCATCCAATAAACAAAGTGCCATCAAGTTTTTGAGTGTAGGACCAGTAGTTTGGTGGTTACAGGCGTAAACGCATTGTCCTTTGTTATAGCGCCCCCTAGTTGTTGAGGGATCTGAATTTCTGGGTTTGAGTAGCGGTGCACATTCTGTACTTGGATACCTGATCCAATTGATTCGTTACAAATCCGCATGGGCTGCCCAACGCGTTTTAGCGGAGAATAATAATTACCCGTAATAATAATAATAATAATAATACTAGAACTGCAAGCAGTTATTAACGGGTTCCAAGCCCGTCTACGCTCCGCCCCCTTTGAGCATGTTCCTGGACTACAGCGTTCAACACCCTCATCCCACAGCATCTGGTTGAAAAACTGGAACATCTGGGCTTCAGCACACCCCTCATCACTTCCTCACCTCCTGACCACTGTCGGTCCGGGTCTGACAGACCACCTCTGATGTCATCACCCTCAGCACGGGCTCCCCTCAGGGCTGTGTCCGCAGCCCCCTGCTGTTTACTCTGATGACACACGACTGCACCCCCAAGTTCACCCCCAATCACATCATGAAGTTCGCAGTTGACACAAACTCATCAACAGCTCAGCTGTGGAGGTGGTTAGCAGCACCAAATTCCTCGGGCTGCACATCACGGACAACCTCACCTGGTCTGTAAACACCTGCATAAATAAATTCTTTAAAAATCAACAGTTTGCTCTAAAATTCTTCCAATATTATATATATATTCAATTTATTTATTTATATAGCGCCAAATCATGAAACATGTCATCTCAAGGCACTTTACAAAATCAAGTTCAATCATATTATACAGATTGGGTCAATTCAATTCAATTCAATTCAATTTTATTTATATAGCGCCAAATCATGAAACATGTCATCTCAAGGCACTTTACAAAATCAAGTTCAATCATATTATACAGATTAGGTCAGATTATACAGATTGGTCAAAATGTCCTATATAAGGAAACCAGTTGATTGCATCAAAGTCCCGACAAGCAGCATTCACTCCTGGGGGACCGTAGAGCCACAGGGAGAGTCGTCTGCATTGTACATGGCTTTGCTGCAATCCCTCATACTGAGCAAGCATGAAGCGACAGTGGGAAGAAAAAACACCCATTAACGGGAAAAAAAAACCTCCGGCAGAACCGGGCTCAGTATGAACGGTCATCTGCCTCGACCGACTGGGGTTACAGAAGACAGAGCAGAGACACAACAAGAGAGACAAAAAAGCACAGAAGCACACATTGATCTAGTAATCTGTTCTACATTAGATGGTAATAGTCGGTGATCTGTCCTCCCTGGATGATTTCACAGTCAACAGAACGTCAGACCAGGTGTACCTACTATGAAGAAAAAAGAGAGAGAACAAAAAGTTAAAAGCTGAAATGACAACAGTCATTTCAATGTAACGCAATGCAAATCTGGAGAACAGTAGACTGGAGAACAGTAAAAATCAGTAGAGTGAGAAAAGTATGCCCTGATGTCCTCCAGTAGCCTAAGCCTATAGCAGCAAAACTATAAAGGTAGCTCAGAGTAACATGAGCCACTCTAGTTATAAGCTTTGTCAAAAAGGAAGGTTTTAAGATTAGTCTTAAAAGTAGACAGGGTGTCTGCTTCACGGACCAAAACTGGGAGTTGGTTCCACAAGAGAGGAGCCTGATAGCTAAAGGATCTGCCTCCCATTCTACTTTTAGAGACTCTAGGAACCACCAGCAGACCTGCAGTCTGAGAGCGAAGTGCTCTGTTAGGAACATACGGAGTAATCAGAGCTCTGATATATGATGGAGCTTGATTATTAAGGGCTTTATACGTTAGAAGAAGAATTTTAAATTCTATTCTTGATTTAACAGGAAGCCAATGAAGGGAAGCTAAAATTGGAGAAATATGATCCCTCTTGTTGATTTTCATCAGAACTCTTGCTGCAGCATTTTGGATAAGCTGAAGACTTTGAATTGCATTTTGTGGACTTCCTGATAGTAAAGAATTACAATAGTCCAGCCTTGAAGTAACAAATGCATGGACTAGTTTTTCAGCATCACTCCTGGACAGAATGTTTCTAATTTTGGCGATATTCCGGAGGTGAAAAAAGGAAACTCTGGAAACCTGTTTAATATGGGATTTAAATGACATGTCTTGGTCAAAAATAACACCAAGGTTTTTTACTTTATTACCAGAGGCCAAGTTAATGTCATCCAGATTAAGTGATTGGTTAAGAAGTTTATTTTTTGAGGACTCTGGCCCAAAGATTACAACTTCGGTCTTGTCAGAATTTAGACGCAGGAAATTTAAAGTCATCCAGCTTTTGATGTCATCAAGACATGACTGCAGTCGAAGTAATTGATTGGACCAATCAGATTATACAGATTGGATAAAATGTCCTATATAAGGAAACCAGTTGATTGCATCAAAGTCCCGACAAGCATATATATATATATATATATATATATATATATATATATATATATATATATATATATATATATATATATATTTAAGCTATATACACAGACACCGATCTACAGACAACAGCAATTATCAACAAAAAGAAATCAACAAAAAACCTAATCACCCTCAGCACGGGCTTCCCCCCCCCACTCCCCACAAATCATGTCTATCCAGTAATTTAGGACCATTTTGTTTGTTTTTGGTGTTTAATGTACTTTTCTCTACTTCCATCGCTGTACCCATTAGCACATATTGTGTTTATGCCGGAAAACTGTAACTGTAAAGCATGAGGATGATCTATCATAAAATCTTACTTATGGAAGGTAATTCCCCAGGATCTGGTTCCTAGTGTCCTTTTATTTGCGCACCCATAAGCGGAGTAAAAGTCGGGCTTCCTGGGACGTAGCTCTGGAAGTTTGCTTACTTTCAATACAAAATCGAAATTATTTATTAAGTTAGACAATAATTTAATTCAATCAATTGGTCCCATGTAGCCCCTAAAGGGGTGACGTTTTCAGTCAGTTGATTTATCTGGAAATCGGGTGAGAATTCACCGGATTCAGAGTGTCTGAAAACATAAAGTACATTTTCCTGTAATGACTTGTATTCTGTCTGACTGCAGCTTGGTCTGACCTAAGATGGCCGCTCTGTCGGCACGCCTCTCAACCGAGGACGCGGCGTCTACGTATTCATGTCTGTGTTCTCTATGGTCTGACCTAAGATGGCAGCTTGGTCTGACCTAAGATGGCTGCTTTGACGTCACTTCCTGTGATGTGCCCAAATATGGGCAAAATGGCCGCCCTGTTCAAAGCTCTGCAGTCAGAGCTCTGGATGATGAAAGCTGTGAACTGATCACAAACTTCATAAATTCGTTAATAATCAACGGTTGGCTCTAAAATTCTGAAAATATTCATGGATCTCAAAGAGTGCTTTATCTAACCACAGGATTTTTTTTATGGTCATTAAAAAAATGGATTCAGAGAAATAAAATATTAAACTTTATAGTCTTGTACCATTTATTTTCAAAGTCTTGTAAATTGGTCAAACTCGCCTGGATTTTTACCAAACTGAAATCCATGTTTATTCTGCATGTGTTTTACAAATAGAGGCCATATTTTGGGGGGTTGAACAATATTTGTGGAAAATACATTGATTTCTCCATTTTACAAACTTTTAAAAATTCAGAGTGTAGCACTTCAAAAAAAAACAATACATGCAGTGAGAGAATTGTTACACCTTATTCACAGAATACATCCTGAAAATCTGGGATCAAAAAATTGATTTTAAAGCATTTTTTATTCTTTACTTTATTGTTTTTATTATTCTCCAGGTTTTTTAACACTTTTGGAAATAGGCCCCGCCCACTTGTTTTAATAATTACCATATTTAATACCTGAGTTCAGGGGTATGACTGGAAGGGGATGAAGAAGGTTTTGTAAAAATCCGATCAGCCATTCTTGCGTAGTAGATTTCTTGACATCACAGCGCCCCCTAGTGATGGACGATCCTCAAATGCGGGTCACATGTGCAAAATCTTATCTGGACTATGGGTTATGAAGGACATGTCAAAATCTGTTATGGTTTTAGAATAATCAGCAATTACATTTAGAGCTAGCTAGCTAACAATCACTTATTTTAGCGTTACTTTTCGAAAAAGTCAAAATTCAAAAATCCGGCGCGTTCACTTTTTTTATTTGTCCATTACGCTGTTATATGTGGAGTTTTGCGCGGATTGCATAAAAAATGTAGGAGGAGTTAAACAAGAAAGGTTTAACCTTTGTAGCCATGTAGCGCGAAAACTAGCTGGGAAACGAAGGGTGTGCCAATTCCCTTTATTTTGCAGAATCATCCAATAAACAAAGTGATGTGAAGTTTTTGAGTGTGGGACCAGTAGTTTGGTGGTTATAGGCCAAAACGCATTGTCCTTTGTTATAGCGCCCCCTAGTTGTTGAGGGGTCTGAATTTCTGGGTTTGAGTAGCGGTGCACATTCTGTACTTGGATACCTGATTCAATAGGTTCGTTACAAATCCGCATGGGCCGCCCAACGCGTTTTAGCGGAGAATAATAATTACCCGTAATAATAATAATAATAATAATAATAATAACTAGAACTGCAAGCAGTTATTAACGGGTTCCAAGCCCGTCTACGCTCCGCCCCCTTTGAGCATGTTCCTGGACTACAGCGTTCAACACCCTCATCCCACAGCATCTGGTTGAAAAACTGGAACATCTGGGCTTCAGCACACCCCTCATCACTTCCTCACCTCCTGACCACTGTCGGTCCGGGTCTGACAGACCACCTCTGATGTCATCACCCTCAGCACGGGCTCCCCTCAGGGTTGTGTCCGCAGCCCCCTGCTGTTTACTCTGATGACACACGACTGCACCCCCAGGTTCACCCCCAATCACATCATGAAGTTCGCAGTTGACACAAACTCATCAACAGCTCAGCTGTGGAGGTGGTTAGCAGCACCAAATTCCTCGGGGTGCACATCACGGACAACCTCACCCGGTCTGTAAACACCACATCTGGTGAGGAGGGCTCAGAAGCGCTTGTACTTCCTGCGGAGGATGAGGAGAGCCCAACTGCCCCCGCCCATCCTCACAACCCTCTACACAAGTACCATAGAGAGCACTCTGACCATAGATATCCATAATAAAGGCTAGATGTCTTACGGCGGAGTCTCAAACGTCATCACCGGCGGCCATCTTGCCTCAGACAAGTTTTCTGGCATGCTCTGTGGTACCTAATGTAAGGTGAGTGATCAGCACAAACACAAATACTCTTATCTCATTGAATTCTTGACGGATTTACAAACAGTTTGGTTTCTTACAAACGTTATGAACGTGGCTATTATTCTTGATGCTTGAACATGTCGAAATTGCAGATTTTCTTGTCGAAAAATGACTTAATCATGCAGCATAGTTGTGCATCACGGCTACTTGCGCAAGTTATCAAGGCTGAGACCACTGGTCAATTATATAGGTTTTACTGACACCAATAACGATTGTATGACAATTAATCTTTGGTGTAAATTTGAGGGAAATCAATCTCACAATGGTCCAAAAAGATATATGTTCCCTTAATTTCCCCATGGTTATAAATTATTTTAATATACCAACTCTTATTTCAGGATTTGTTGTGCGACGGGCTCTGAAAAAGCTGTCCTGTGATGTCTGCCGTGCCAGCTTGGTAACAGATGCTGCATCTGCCATCAAGGACCAGAGCTACCACCTGCTGAAGTTAAAAAACAATGGAGGTCTGGTGATTCCATCACAAGGCACAGTGATGGTAGTCAGGGCAGCAGAGTGGGTCATTTGTCAGACCTCATGTACCAGACGATCACAGCCTATCAAAGTGCTAGAGGTCGTGTACATTGTAAGGAAGAGGATAGGGTCAGAGGATGTGTTTGTGCTCAGAGAGCACATCGGAGAAACACAGTATGGCATAGACAGCCACCACCATACGCTGTTAACGTTGGTTGTGTCCTTGTTTTTTAAGTTAAGGCTGCACCAAATTGCCAAAATAACTAACCTTAGCTTACAGAGCAACAACATGCAACAGAAGCTCAATAAAACCGTCCTTTTCAAAGGGCATTAGCCAAGCTATGTTTTTAAATCTCTGTCTTCCATGTGTATACCATCACAGTAGTGTAGGTGGGGATTTCAACATGCTACATCTATATATACTTGTGAAGGGGACTATTGTACCAATTTTAATAGCAAATAAATTTCACTTTTATAATGGATTAGAAATAGGAACCTTTGTGTAATTACTCCTGATATATAATCCGAATAGTCTACATGAAACTTCAAAGTGTTACCTTTAATTTGAAACCTGGATTATGCTTCTACACCAAGAGGTTGCCACACAATAAGCCTTTTTTGTCAGTATTTCATATTTTATTATAACAGTAATATTCATATTATAAAAGTATGTATGTAAATATAAATAAATTAGGACTGTGAAATAATTAATCACACCCAAATAAAAGTGTTTATATATATATATAATGAATGTTCTTCATTTAGATTGACCTTTAAACCATTAATGCTATTACTCCTTTTCATATCTATCTATCTATCTATCTATCTATCTATCTATCTATCTATCTATCTATCTATCTATCTATCTGTCTATTTATCCATATTATATCATAGTGTTACTTTTGGAATAAGTCTGATCCATATCTGAACTATGGATCTTTGCAAATGTTCTTGCCATTACTTCTACTTTTTCCTCATTTGTTACTGCTGTTCCTTCTTCATGTTTTAGAACTGGATATGTTCTCTCTGGTCTATTTCCCTTCATTTTCTTAATCATTCCCCATACCTTAGCTATAGGAGTTGTTCTGCCCATTGAATCACAAAAATCTCTCCATTTTGTCTTCTTTGCCTTCTAAATAACTTTCCTTGCTTCTGCTTGATCTTTTTTACATTCAATATTTTTTTTAAATATTATGTTCTTTTCAAAACTCTAAAAGCTGTCCTCCCTCTTCAAGTTTCTGCTCCGCTTAGAAAATCACGGGATGTGACGTCACATCCTGTGATGTGCCCATATATGGGCAAAATGGCCGCCCTGTTCACAGTTCTGGATGGTCAGAGCTCTGGATGGTGAAAGCTGTGACCAGATCATAAAATTCATTAAATCGGTAAAAATCAACGGTTTGCGCTAAAATTCTGAAAATATTCACGTATGTCCAAGAGTGCTTTATCTAACTATGTGATTTTTTAAACGCCCATTGAAAAAAGCGTTTCAGAGAAAAAAAATATTAACCTTTATAGTCTTGCACATGTGAATTTCTAAGTCTTTTAAATAGTTCAAAATCGCCTGTATTTTTACCAAACTGAAGTACACATTAAGTCTGAATGTGCTTTACAAATAGTGGCCATTTTTATTGGGATTGAACAATATTTGTGGAAAATACATTGATTTCTCCATTTTACAAACTTTTAAAAAATCAGAGTGTGCAACTTTCAGAAACCTCAATACATGCAGTGAGAGAATTGTTACACCTTATTCAAGGAATACATCCTGAAAATCTGAGATCGTTACACCACAAAATGGATTTTTGGTAATTTTTTGAAGTTTTGAAGGTTTTTTTCACACTTTTGGAAATAGGCCCCGCCCACTTGATTCAATCAGTACCATATTTAATTACTGAGTTAAGGGTTATGACTGGAAGGGGATGAAGAAGGTTTTGTAAAAAACCGATCAGCCATTCTCGCGTAGTAGATTGCTTGACATCACAGCGCCCCCTAGTGATGGACGATCCTCAAACGCGGGTCACATGTGCAAAATCTTATTTGGACTATGTGTTATGAAGGACACGTCAAAATCTGTTATGGTTTTAGAATAATCAGCAATTACATTTAGAGCTAGCTAGCTTACAATCACTTATTTTAGCGTTACTTTCCGAAAAAGTAAAAATTCAAAAATCCACCGCGTTAAATTTTTTTATTTGTCCATTACACGCTTATATATGAAGTTTTGCGCGGATCGCACAAAAAATGTAGGAGGAGTTTAACAAGAAAGGTTTAACCTTTGTAGCCATGAAGCGCGAAAAGTAGCTGGGAAACGAAAGGTGTGCCAATTCCCTTTTTGATGCAGAATCATCCAATAAACAAAGTCATATAAAGGTTTTGAGTGTGGGACCAGTAGTTTGGTGGTTACAGGCCGAAACGCATTGTCCTTTGTTATAGCGCCCCCTAGTTGTTGAGGGGTCTGAATTTGTGGGTTTGAGTAGGGGCGCACGTTCTGAACTTAGATACCTGATCCAATTGTTTCGTTACAAATCTGCGTGGGCTGCACAACGCGTTTTAATTCCGTAATAATAATAATAATAATAAATAATTTAAAAACACACGAAAAACAATAGGGTTCTCTGCTCACAGAGCAGACGAACGGCATAGCCGTTCGCCTGCGCTGCGGGCTTGGAACCCTAATAAATAATTTAAAAACACTAGAAAAACAATAGGGTTCTCTGCTCACAGAGCAGACGAACGGCATAGCCGTTCGCCTGCGCTGCGGGCTTGGAACCCTAATTAACTAGAACTGCAAGCAGTTATTAATGGGTTCCAAGCCCACCCACGCACCGCCCCCTTGAGCATGTTCCTGGACTTCAGTTCAGCGTTCAACACCATCAAAACTGGAACATCTGGGCTTCAGCACACCTGTTCGCAACTGCCTACTAGACTTCATCACCAACAGACCTCAGTTGGTCTGGGTCGGACAGAAAACCACTGATGTCATCACCCTCAGCACGGGCTTTCCTCAGGGCTGCGTCCTGAGCCCCCTGCTGTTCACCCTGATGACACACGACTGTGTCCCCAGGTTCACCACCAATCACATCGTGAAGTTTGCAGACGACACGACGGTGGTGGGCCTGAACGTGGAGAAAACGAAGGAGATCATCATGGACTTCAGGAAGAAATGGCCTCGCCATGCTCCACTTCTCATTAACAGCTCAGCTGTGGAGGTGGCCAGCAGCAATAAATTCCTCGGGGTGCACATAACACACAACCTCAGCTGGTTTGTGAACACCATGTCACTGGAGAAGAGGGAACAGAAGCGCTTGCACTTACTGCGGAGGATGAGGAGAGCCCACCTGTCCCCGCCCATCCTCACGACCTTCTACAGCAGCACCATCTATCTGCTCCCCACTCCCTTCCAATTAAGCATGTCATAATATTTATTACTTTCTTGCATTTGTCTAAAAAAAGTAGATGCAATGCAGTTTTGCATTGCATTACATTGAAATGACTGTTGTCATTTCAGCTTTTAACTTTTTGCTCTCTCTTTTTTCTTCATAGTAGGTACACCTGATCTGACGTTCTGTTAACTGTGACATCATCCAGAGAAGACAGATCACCCGCTATTACTATCTAATGTAGAACAGATTACTGGATCAATGTGTGCTTCTGTGCATGTTTGTCTCTCTTGTTGTGTCTCTGCTCTGTATTCTTTAACCCCCAGTCGGTCGAGGCAGATGACCGTTTATACTGAGCCCGGTTCTGCTGGAGGTTTTTCCTTCCCGCTAATGGGTGGGGTTTTTTTTTCGACTGTCGCTTCATGCTTGCTCAGTATGAGGGATTGCTGCAAAGCCATGGACAATGCAGACGTCTCTCCCTGTAGCTCTATGCTTCTCCAGGAGTGAATGCTGCTTGTCCGGACTTTGAAGCAATCAACTGGTTCCCTTATATAGGAAATTTTTGACCAATCTGTATAATATGATTGATTTTGACTTTGTAAAGTGCCTCGAGATGACATGTTTCATGAATTGGCGCTATATAAATACAATTGAATTGAATTGAATAGAGTCCATCTGTTAAACCTTTTCTGCGTCGCACAAAGACACGATGGTTGGAACCAAAGATCTCAACTTTGGACTCATCAGACCAAAGCACAGATTTCCACTGGTCTAATGTCCATTCCTTGTGTTCTTTAGCCCAAACAATTCTCTTCTACTTGTTGCCTGTCCTTAGCAGTGGTTTCCTAGCAGCTGTTTTACCATGAAGGCCTGATTCACACAGTCTCCTAACAGTTGTTCTAGAGATGTGTCTGCTGCTAGAACTCTGTGTGGCATTGACCTGGTCTCTAATCTGAGCTGCTGTCAACCTGCGATTTCTGAGGCTGGTGACTAGGATGAATTTATCCTCCACAGCAGAGGTGACTCTTGGTCTTCCTTTCCTGGGGCGGTCCTCGTGTGAGCCAGTTTCTTTGTAGCGCTTGATGGTTTTTGCGACTGCACTTGGGGACACTTTCAAAGTTTTCCCAATTTTTCGGACTGAATGACCTTCAGTTCTTAAAGTAATTATGGCCACTTGTTTTTCTTTACTTAGCTGCTTTTTTCTTGCCATAATACAAATTCTAACAGTTTATTCAGTAGGACTATAAGCTGTGTATCCACTTGACTTCTGCACAACACAACTGATGGTCCCAACCCCATTTAAGAGGCAAGACATCCCACTTATTAAACCTGACAGGGGACACCTGTGAAGGGAAAACCATTTCAGGTGACTATCTCTTGAAGCTCATTAAGAGAATGCCAAGAGTGTACGAAGCAGTAATCAAAGCAAAAGGTGGCTACTTTGAAGAACCTAGAATATAAGACATATTTTCAGTTGTTTCACACTTTTTTGTTAAGTATATAATTCCACATGTGTTAATTCATAGTTTTGATGCCTTTAGTGTGAATCTACAATTGTCATACTTATGAAAATTAAGAAAACTCTTTGAAGGAGAAGGTGTGTCTAAACCACCTCCTCCATTACCATCTGGTACGCTGGTGCCACCGCCAAAGACAAGAGCAGACTGCAGCGTGTCATCCGGTCTGCAGAGAAGGTGATTGGCTGCAATTTTCCATCTCTCCAGGACCTGTAAGCCTCTAGGACTCTGAGGCGTGCAGGGAAGATTGTGGCCGATTTTGTGACACCCCAGTCACAAAATATTTCAGACACTTCCCTCTGGCAGGAGGCAGCGGTCCATCAGGACCAAAACCTCACGACACAAAAACTGTTTTTTCCCATCCGCTACCAGCCTTATTAACACGGCCCAGAGGCCCCGTGACACTTGACTCTGCCTCTCTCCCCTGTTCAGGTCCTACAAGCTACACCAACGTAGCATCTCCAGACCTTCTGCGTTACATTAACGCACAGTCTACCGTGTATATAGCTTTCTGTGTATATATATATATATATATATATATATATATATATATATATATATATATATATATATACATACATACACACAGCGTTCACTGAGCGAGAGGCACCCTGGACAGGTCGGCAATCTGTCACAGGGCAACACAGAGACAGACAGGACAAACAACCATTCTTGCACACACTCACACCTAAGGACAATTTAGAGAAGCCAATTAAACTAACAGTCATGTTTTTGAACTGTGGGAGGAAGCCAGCGTACCCGGAGTGAACCTACGCATGCACAGGTAGAACATTCAAACTTCATGCAGAAAGACCCAGAGGATTTGAAAGACCCGGGAGGATTTGAAAGACCCAGGAGGATTTGAAAGACCCGGGAGGATTTGAAAGACCCAGGTGATTGAACCCAGAAGGCAACAACACTTCTCACTGCTTCACTGTGCAGCCTCTGTTTATGACAGTATCATGTAAATCTTAGGCACAAATAAAGTGTTACCAAAACAAAAGTAATTTGTATAGTAAGTATAACAACCACTGACTTTAAAGTTACCTGTGAAACGTTTTCACACAGCCAAACTGCTTGTTGTTGCAACCAAATGCTATGGGGTTCTGTGTGAGTAGCAAGATGGCGGCCAGTGACCTCCCCTAGTGACTGGCCGCCATCTTGCTACTCCCTACTCTCACACTTTTGCAAATAGGCCCTGCCCACTTGTTTCAATTGTGTTCATAAACAGACACAATAAAAAATGCAAAAAGCATCATGCTAACCTTTACAATTAGGCTTATTGGATTTTACTACTTAATAACTCTCTGTCACAGCCTCTAACCTGCTGGTGATACACTTGGGCCTGGTGTCTCCTGGCTGGCTTCTCCAGGTTGGTCACTGCTGCAGGGTTCTGTCTGGTCCTGGTCTGGCCCTGGTTTTTGCCTCTTTAAGAAGAACTGTGAGATATTCTCTTTTCTCTTCATTTGGGCTCTACACAAAATAAGGCAGCCTGGTATTTAGACTCCATGACTGTATGGCAAAGACAACACTATTTTAAATATTATTTAAACTATAGTTTTTAGTTTTCTGTAGCTAGCTAAAATAATACTAAATTAAAAATAGATTAATTAAATTAATTAATATAACTAGTTAGGTTATAATTCAAAGCTTTCATATGACATAGCCTATTTACATTTCAGTCATTATAAACTTAACAATGGTTTTTCACATATTCTTACCACACACATTTCAAGCAAGAGCTGGGAGATATATCCTGGCCAAATTAATAAAACATTACAGGGCAGCATGTGCACTGAAACATATGTTAAAAGAATCTGTCTAAAACACGATCTATCAGCACTAGCATGGCTAATATAATAAACGAGGCACTACGGACGGAGCGGTGCACAACCATTTTTTTTTTCTTTTTAGAAATGTATGACAAGTGCCGCCTCTCATTAGGAAGGTAACGGTTACCGCTGAGCGGTAAAATGTTGTAAATACCTGCAAAACTCCTCAACGGTGTACTCTAAAGCCGCGGGTGTGTTTTGGATCAAGCAGGAACCACATGTCAGCTTAACCAATGAACAGCGTCAGTGCGCAGTGTAGGCTGCTACTGCATGGGCTGCCTTCAGGGACAGTCGGAAATTACAGTTTTCCTGGCAAATCTTTGCCGATCTCATAAGTATTATATGTTAAAATTACCATTTCCAGTGGGGTGGCAGTAGGGGGTGGCAAGGGCTCTGTTGGGGGTGGCAAATGCCACCCCTGCCACCCCTCTGGCTCCGCAACTAGCTACATTCAATGTAAAGCTTATGTATATAAGTGTGTGTGTGTGTGTAAAAAATCCATATATAATCAAATACTGCCATCTACTGGAAATTTTAAATCCCTACATGGGCACATTTCGGAAATGTTATTCTCTTTAAATTCATAAATAAATTCTTTAAAAATCAACAGTTTGCTCTAAAATTCTTCCAATATTATATATATATATTCAATTTATTTATTTATATAGCGCCAAATCATGAAACATGTCATCTCAAGGCACTTTACAAAATCAAGTTCAATCATATTATACAGATTGGGTCAGATTATACAGATTGGATAAAATGTCCTATATAAGGAAACCAGTTGATTGCATCAAAGTCCCGACAAGCATATATATATATATATATATATATATATATATATATATATATATATATATATATATATATATATATATATATATATTTAAGCTATATACACAGACACCGATCTACAGACAACAGCAATTATCAACAAAAAGAAATCAACAAAAAACCTAATCACCCTCAGCACGGGCTTCCCCCCCCACTCCCCACAAATCATGTCTATCCAGTAATTTAGGACCATTTTGTTTGTTTTTGGTGTTTAATGTACTTTTCTCTACTTCCATCGCTGTACCCATTAGCACATATTGTGTTTATGCCGGAAAACTGTAACTGTAAAGCATGAGGATGATCTATCATAAAATCTTACTTATGGAAGGTAATTCCCCAGGATCTGGTTCCTAGTGTCCTTTTATTTGCGCACCCATAAGCGGAGTAAAAGTCGGGCTTCCTGGGACGTAGCTCTGGAAGTTTGCTTACTTTCAATACAAAATCGAAATTATTTATTAAGTTAGACAATAATTTAATTCAATCAATTGGTCCCATGTAGCCCCTAAAGGGGTGACGTTTTCAGTCAGTTGATTTATCTGGAAATCGGGTGAGAATTCACCGGATTCAGAGTGTCTGAAAACATAAAGTACATTTTCCTGTAATGACTTGTATTCTGTCTGACTGCAGCTTGGTCTGACCTAAGATGGCCGCTCTGTCGGCACGCCTCTCAACCGAGGACGCAGCGTCTACGTATTCATGTCTGTGTTCTCTATGGTCTGACCTAAGATGGCAGCTTGGTCTGACCTAAGATGGCTGCTTTGACGTCACTTCCTGTGATGTGCCCAAATATGGGCAAAATGGCCGCCCTGTTCAAAGCTCTGCAGTCAGAGCTCTGGATGATGAAAGCTGTGAACTGATCACAAACTTCATAAATTCGTTAATAATCAACGGTTGGCTCTAAAATTCTGAAAATATTCATGGATCTCAAAGAGTGCTTTATCTAACCACAGGATTTTTTTTATGGTCATTAAAAAAATGTATTCAGAGAAATAAAATATTAAACTTTATAGTCTTGTACCATTTATTTTCAAAGTCTTGTAAATTGGTCAAACTCGCCTGGATTTTTACCAAACTGAAATCCATGTTTATTCTGCATGTGCTTTACAAATAGAGGCCATATTTTGGGGGGTTGAACAATATTTGTGGAAAATACATTGATTTCTCCATTTTACAAACTTTTAAAAATTCAGAGTGTAGCACTTCAAAAAAAAACAATACATGCAGTGAGAGAATTGTTACACCTTATTCACGGAATACATCCTGAAAATCTGGGATCAAAAAATTGATTTTAAAGCATTTTTTATTCTTTACTTTATTGCTTTTATTATTCTCCAGGTTTTTTAACACTTTTGGAAATAGGCCCCGCCCACTTGTTTTAATCATTACCATATTTATTACCTGAGTTCAGGGGTATGACTGGAAGGGGATGAAGAAGGTTTTGTAAAAATCCGATCAGCCATTCTTGCGTAGTAGATTTCTTGACATCACAGCGCCCCCTAGTGATGGACGATCTTTAAACGCGGGTCACATGTGCAAAATCTTATTTGGACTATGGGTTATGAAGGACATGTCAAAATCTGTTATGGTTTTAGAATAATCAGCAATTACATTTAGAGCTAGCTAGCTAACAATCACTTATTTTAGCGTTACTTTTCGAAAAAGTCAAAATTCAAAAATCCGGCGCGTTCACTTTTTTTATTTGTCCATTATGCTGTTATATGTGGAGTTGTGCGCGGATTGCATAAAAAATGTAGGAGGAGTTAAACAAGAAAGGTTTAACCTTTGTAGCCATGTAGCGCGAAAACTAGCTGGGAAACGAAGGGTGTGCCAATTCCCTTTATTTTGCAGAATCATCCAATAAACAAAGTGATGTGAAGTTTTTGAGTGTGGGACCAGTAGTTTGGTGGTTATAGGCCAAAACGCATTGTCCTTTGTTATAGCGCCCCCTAGTTGTTGAGGGGTCTGAATTTCTGGGTTTGAGTAGCGGTGCACATTCTGTACTTGGATACCTGATTCAATAGGTTCGTTACAAATCCGCATGGGCCGCCCAACGCGTTTTAGCGGAGAATAATAATTACCCGTAATAATAATAATAATAATAAATAATTTAAAAACACTAGAAAAACAATAGGGTTCTCTGCTCACAGAGCAGACGAACGGCATAGCCGTTCGCCTGCGCTGCGGGCTTGGAACCCTAATAATAATAATAATAATAATAAATAATTTAAAAACACTAGAAAAACAATAGGGTTCTCTGCTCACAGAGCAGACGAACGGCATAGCCGTTCGCCTGCGCTGCGGGCTTGGAACCCTAATAACTAGAACTGCAAGCAGTTATTAACGGGTTCCAAGCCCACCCACGCCCCGCCCCCTTGAGCATGTTCCTGGACTTCAGTTCAGCGTTCAACACCATTATCTTACAGCATCTGATGGAAAAACTGAAACATCTGGGCTTCAGCACACCCCTTCGCAACTGCCTGCTAGACTTCCTCACCTCCTGACCTCATTTGGTCTGGGTCGGACAGAACACCTCTGATGTCATCACCCTCAGCACGGGCTCCCCTCAAGGCTGTGTCTTGAGCCCCCTGCTGTTCACCCTTATGACACACGACTGCGTCCCCAGACAACAGCCTGATCCTGAACGTGGAAAAGACGAAGGAGATCATGTTCGACTTCAGGATGAACCGGCCTTGCCACGCTCCACTGCTCATCAACAGCTCAGCTGTGGAGGTGGTCACCAGCACCAAATTCCTCAGGGTGCACATCACAGACAACCTCAGCTGGTCTGTGAACATCATGTCACTGGTCAAGAGGGCACAGAAGCACTTGTACTTCCTGCGGAGGATGAGGAGAGGCCACCTGTCCCCACCCATTCTCATGACCTTCTACAGACGCACCATAGAGAGCATTTTGACAAGCTGTCCCTCTGTGTGGTGTGGAGGCTGCAGCGCCTCCGACTGGAGGAACGTGAGGAGAGTGGTGAGGACAGCAGAAGGGATCATCGGGGCTCCTCTTCCCTCCATTAAGGACATTTTATCCCAGCGCTGCATGTCCTGAGCCCATAACATCATCAGAGACCCCTCACACCCCCACCATGGACTGTTCTCCCTGCTGCCCACTGGGAAAAGGTTCCACAGCATTCGCTGCAGGTCCACCAGGTTCTGAAACAGCTTTTTCCCCGTTGCCATCAGACTGTTGAACTCTAAACAGCAACAGTAAAAGTGCATATGTATACATATATACCATGGGTTAAAGCAAAAATAATCAGTTTGACTGAAAAAATGTTCAAGTCAGCCCATATATTCCCAGGGCGTGGACATCATGCCACATCAGTTACCTCACTTACTTATTGTGCAAAGTCAACATTAACCAAATCTGGTAGGTCTAAAATATCCTTTGACCATTCCTGTATCTCTCCCACCTTTCAGCTTGAGGCTGCAGCGCCTCTGACTGGAGGCATGTGAGGAGAGTTGTGAGGACAGCAAGAGATCATCGGGGCTCCTCTTCCCTCCATTAAGGACATTTCATCCTAGCGCTGCGTGTCCCGAGCCCATAACATCATCAGAGACTGACACACACACACACACACACACACACACACACACACACACACACCTCAATCCGATGATTGGCATTTTATTTTTTTTGGTTTACCTGTTACCCGTGTGACAAAGCCTTTGGTAAATACATTTTGTAAGGAAATGTTATTGTGCACAGAATATCAATGGAGGACAAATTTGTGTATTTGTTTCACCACAATTTTATTGAAAACAAAAAATGTAAAGAAGCATCAACTGGACGGAGATGTAATTCAGAAATTCATTTTCCTGTATATCTTTGAATCTCAAGACAACTAAATTATATACATACTTATACACTCACACACAGATACACACTTAGTCCTCACAGATAACTTTGTGTCTTATAAATATTTAATAAGTGCTTTAACTTCCTGAGACCCAAGCTTTTATTTGGAGTTTGTTTTTTTAATTTCCAAGTTCCATGCGGATTAGTAGGACCTAATAAGTGTAATAAATAAACCCTGTCATGATAAAACAAATAGTTTTTGAAAAAAATTATGTCATCATATGAGGGCAATTACATAATCTTTGCATTTGATTGTTTTATTTGCAATTTGGGATTACAAGACCCCAATTACTATATACAAAAAATGTCAGCTTTCTACATTGAGTAATTCTCTAAAAAAGCTATGTGCCCATATGAGGACACTGGGTCTATATTCCCAAATGACACAATAAAGACACGGTTGGGTGAAACATATAAAATCAGTTGGGGCATACAACAAAAAACTAATAAGAAGGGAGTATTTCAGGCAACTAGGATGGCTACCCAACTGTATAGCAAAGTAATGAAAAACCTCTGCAAAAAAGCAATCTGCATATCTAAAACACCCCTACTGGTCATCACTGAAACTTTCAGAGATGCAAACAGGTGTGTACCTCAGACCCTGAACATGGTTCTGCAACAAGCAATCTGTCCTTCCTGAACTGGCCTTCGTGAAATGCTGCAAAGCAGTTGTGTTCACTCTGCAAGCACAGGAACAAATAGTATTTTTGGAATACAGTAACAAATCTCGTTCAACTTTCTCTTCATTAGACAGTAAACGAAAAGAGTGTGCTTAAAAACACATCTTACTCTGATCTGATCTTGGATATGGGCCATCGGTAACTTTCTGTGGACCATTTTCAACCATGTACTGCCTAAATGTGTCCACTGTTTTGTGCGGTAAAGGCCATTCAGATGGATCTTCTGAATAAAGCCTTGTCTCAGCACTCTCCTCTGCAGCTCTCCCTCTTCACCATCTAACAGTGGGAATGTAGCAACCAAATGGGGGTTTACAGCTAGCTTCTAGCTTAATGCAAAACCAATGTTGCTGCGCTGACATAGTGGAAAATATAAGGTAGCATGTACAATAAATGACCAGAATCCAGAAAACATAACTTATGCAGTAACTCATGCATAAATAATACGCAATAAAGATGTTGTTTTACCATTAGCTGTTCATGTTAGCTGTGCTGTCAGACATGTAGGCTGCTTTACATTTGTTGGGTGACATGGAAGCTGTAATTACAGGGTCACTTCTCTCTCTCTAAAGGTCTGTGCTAAGGCTATCCATATTTCTACTTTTTAAAATCCAAAACGTGAATGTAATTTCAACAGCAGCAAAACCTTACTGCATAATAGTTGTCTTATCTGATGCCATCACTAGGCTGATTTAGAAAGGCTGCATTAAGTTGCATTGGTTATAATGATAATGTTTATTATGTGTTAACATTGTTAATAATATACCATCTAATTATTATTATGGTAGGCTTACAGTGGCTGATATACTTTAAAATAAACCTTTATTATTTAAAGACCATACATGATGATGTCTGGCACTTATTTATTTATTTTAATCCGGGGGGGGGCGCCAAAACTGATGCTGCATACCCCTCTTATACTGGGTAGTTGCGCCCCTGCCTGTACCCATTAGCACATATTGTGTTAAAGCATGAGGATTATCTATCATAAAATCTTACTTATTGAAGGTAATTCCCCAGGATCTGGTTCCTGGTGTCCTTTTATATGCGCACCCATAAGCGGAGTAAAAGTCTGGCTCCTTGGGACGTAGCTCTGGAAGTTTGCTTACTTTCAATACAAAACCGAAATTATTTATTAAGTTAGACAATCATTTAATTCAATCAATTGGTCCCATGTAGCCCCTAAAGGGGTGACATTTTCAGTCAGTTGATTTAGCTGGAAATCGGGTTAGAATTCACCGGATTTAGAGTGTCTGAAACATAAAGTACATTTTCCTGAATTGACTTGTATTCTCTCTGAGCGCAGCTTTTTCTGACCTAAGATGGCCGCTGTGACATCACTTCCTGTGATGTGCCCAAATATGGGCAAAATGGCCGCCCTGTTCACAGCTGTGGAGTCAGAGCTCTGGATGAGAGCTGTGAACTGATCACAAACTTCATAAATTCGTTAATAATCAACGGTTTGCTCTAAAATTCTGAAAATATTCATGGATCTCAAGGAGTGCTTTATCTAACCACAGGATTTTTTTATGGTCATTAAAAAAATGGATTCAGAGAAATAAAATATTAAACTTTATAGTCTTGTACCATTTATTTTCAAAGTCTTGTAAATTGGTCAAACTCGCCTGGATTTTTACCAAACTGAAATCCATGTTTATTCTGCATGTGCTTTACAAATAGAGGCCATATTTTGGGGGGTTGAACAATATTTGTGGAAAATACATTGATTTCTCCATTTTACAAACTTTTAAAAATTCAGAGTGTAGCACTTCAAAAAAAACCAATACATGCAGTGAGAGAATTGTTACACCTTATTCACAGAATACATCCTGAAAATCTGGGATCAAAAAATTGATTTTAAAGCATTTTTTATTCTTTACTTTATTGCTTTTATTATTCTCCAGGTTTTTTAACACCTTTGGAAATAGGCCCCGCCCACTTGTTTTAATCATTACCATATTTAATACCTGAGTTCAGGGGTATGACTGGAAGGGGATGAAGAAGGTTTTGTAAAAATCCGATCAGCCATTCTTGCGTAGTAGATTTCTTGACATTACAGCGCCCCCTAGTGATGGACGATCCTCAAACGCGGGTCACATGTGCAAAATCTTATTTGGACTATGGGTTATGAAGGACATGTCAAAATCTGTTATGGTTTTAGAATAATCAGCAATTACATTTAGAGCTAGCTAGCTAACAATCACTTATTTTAGCGTTACTTTTCGAAAAAGTCAAAATTCAAAAATCCGGCACGTTCACTTTTTTTATTTGTCCATTACGCGGTTATATATGGAGTTTTGCATGGATTGCATAAAAAATGTAGGAGGAGTTTAACAAGAAAGGTTTAACCTTTGTAGCCATGTAGCGCGAAAACTAGCTGGGAAATGAAGGGTGTGCCAATTCCCTTTATTTTGCAGAATCATCCAATAAACAAAGTGATGTGAAGTTTTTGAGTGTGGGACCAGTAGTTTGGTGGTTATAGGCCAAAACGCATTGTCCTTTGTTATAGCGCCCCCTAGTTGTTGAGGGGTCTGAATTTCTGGGTTTGAGTAGCGGTGCACATTCTGTACTTGGATACCTGATTCAATAGGTTCGTTACAAATCCGCATGGGCCGCCCAACGCGTTTTAGCGGAGAATAATAATTACCCGTAATAATAATAATAATAACTAGAACTGCAAGCAGTTATTAACGGGTTCCAAGCCCACCCACGCACCGCCCCCTTGAGCATGTTCCTGGACTTCAGTTCAGCGTTCAACACCATCAAAACTGGAACATCTGGGCTTCAGCACACCTGTTCGCAACTGCCTACTAGACTTCATCACCAACAGACCTCAGTTGGTCCGGGTCGGACAGAAAACCTCTGATGTCATCACCCTCAGCACGGGCTTTCCTCAGGGCTGCGTCCTGAGCCCCCTGCTGTTCACCCTGATGACACACGACTGTGTCCCCAGGTTCACCACCAATCACATCGTGAAGTTTGCAGACGACACGACGGTGGTGGGCCTGATTAGAGACAACAACGACCAGGACTGATCCTGAACGTGGAGAAAACGAAGGAGATCATCATGGACTTCAGGAAGAAATGGCCTCGCCATGCTCCACTTCTCATTAACAGCTCAGCTGTGGAGGTGGCCAGCAGCAATAAATTCCTCGGGGTGCACATAACACACAACCTCAGCTGGTTTGTGAACACCATGTCACTGGAGAAGAGGGAACAGAAGCGCTTGCACTTACTGCGGAGGATGAGGAGAGCCCACCTGTCCCCGCCCATCCTCACGACCTTCTACAGCAGCACCATCTATCTGCTCCCCACTCCCTTCCAATTAAGCATGTCATAATATTTATTACTTTCTTGCATTTGTCTAAAAAAAGTAGATGCAATGCAGTTTTGCATTGCATTACATTGAAATGACTGTTGTCATTTCAGCTTTTAACTTTTTGCTCTGTCTTTTTTCTTCATAGTAGGTACACCTGATCTGACGTTCTGTTAACTGTGACATCATCCAGAGAAGACAGATCACCCGCTATTACTATCTAATATAGAACAGATTACTGGATCAATGTGTGCTTCTGTGCTTGTTTGTCTCTCTTGTTGTGTCTCTGCTCTGTATTCTTTAACCCCCAGTCGGTCGAGGCAGATGACCGTTCATACTGAGCCCGGTTCTGCTGGAGGTTTTTCCTTCCCGCTAATGGGTGGGTTTTTTTTTCGACTGTCGCTTCATGCTTGCTCAGTATGAGGGATTGCTGCAAAGCCATGGACAATGCAGACGTCTCTCCCTGTAGCTCTATGCTTCTCCAGGAGTGAATGCTGCTTGTCGGGACTTTGAAGCAATCAACTGGTTCCCTTATATAGGAAATTTTTGACCAATCTGTATAATATGATTGATTTGACTTTGTAAAGTGCCTCGAGATGACATGTTTCATGAATTGGCGCTATATAAATACAATTGAATTGAATTGAATAGAGTCCATCTGTTAAACCTTTTCTGCGTCGCACAAAGACACGATGGTTGGAACCAAAGATCTCAACTTTGGACTCATCAGACCAAAGCACAGATTTCCACTGGTCTAATGTCCATTCCTTGTGTTCTTTAGCCCAAACAATTCTCTTCTACTTGTTGCCTGTCCTTAGCAGTGGTTTCCTAGCAGCTGTTTTACCATGAAGGCCTGATTCACACAGTCTCCTAACAGTTGTTCTAGAGATGTGTCTGCTGCTAGAACTCTGTGTGGCATTGACCTGGTCTCTAATCTGAGCTGCTGTCAACCTGCGATTTCTGAGGCTGGTGACTAGGATGAATTTATCCTCCACAGCAGAGGTGACTCTTGGTCTTCCTTTCCTGGGGCGGTCCTCGTGTGAGCCAGTTTCTTTGTAGCGCTTGATGGTTTTTGCGACTGCACTTGGGGACACTTTCAAAGTTTTCCCAATTTTTCAGACTGAATGACCTTCAGTTCTCAAAGTAATTATGGCCACTTGTTTTTCTTTACTTAGCTGCTTTTTTCTTGCCATAATACAAATTCTAACAGTTTATTCAGTAGGACTATAAGCTGTGTATCCACTTGACTTCTGCACAACACAACTGATGGTCCCAACCCCATATAAGAGGCAAGACATCCCACTTATTAAACCTGACAGGGGACACCTGTGAAGGGAAAACCATTTCAGGTGACTATCTCTTGAAGCTCATTAAGAGAATGCCAAGAGTGTACGAAGCAGTAATCAAAGCAAAAGGTGGCTACTTTGAAGAACCTAGAATATAAGACATATTTTCAGTTGTTTCACACTTTTTTGTTAAGTATATAATTCCACATGTGTTAATTCATAGTTTTGATGCCTTTAGTGTGAATCTACAATTGTCATAGTTATGAAAATTAAGAAAACTCTTTGAAGGAGAAGGTGTGTCTAAACCACCTCCTCCATTACCATCTGGTACGCTGGTGCCACCGCCAAAGACAAGAGCAGACTGCAGCGTGTCATCCGGTCTGCAGAGAAGGTGATTGGCTGCAATTTTCCATCTCTCCAGGACCTGTAAGCCTCTAGGACTCTGAGGCGTGCAGGGAAGATTGTGGCCGATTTTGTGACACCCCAGTCACAAAATATTTCAGACACTTCCCTCTGGCAGGAGGCAGCGGTCCATCAGGACCAAAACCTCACGACACAAAAACAGTTTTTTCCCATCCGCTACCAGCCTTATTAACACGGCCCAGAGGCCCCGTGACACTTGACTCTGCCTCTCTCCCCTGTTCAGGTCCTACAAGCTACACCAACGTAGCATCTCCAGACCTTCTGCGTTACATTAACGCACAGTCTACCGTGTATATAGCTTTCTGTGTATATATATATATATATATATAGCTTTCTGTGTATATATATATATATATATATATATATATATATATATATATATATATATATATATATATATATATATATATATATATATACACACAGCGTTCACTGAGCGAGAGGCGGGTTACACCCTGGACAGGTCGGCAATCTGTCACAGGGCAACACAGAGACAGACAGGACAAACAACCATTCTTGCACACACTCACACCTAAGGACAATTTAGAGAAGCCAATTAAACTAACAGTCATGTTTTTGAACTGTGGGAGGAAGCCAGCGTACCCGGAGTGAACCTACACATGCACAGGTAGAACATTCAAACTTCATGCAGAAAGACCCAGAGGATTTGAAAGACCCGGGAGGATTTGAAAGACCCAGGAGGATTTGAAAGACCCGGGAGGATTTGAAAGACCCGGGAGGATTTGAAAGACCCAGGTGATTGAACCCAGAAGGCAACAACACTTCTCACTGCTTCACTGTGCAGCCTCTGTTTATGACAGTATCATGTAAATCTTAGGCACAAATAAAGTGTTACCTAAACAAAAGTAATTTGTATAGTAAGTATAACAACCACTGACTTTAAAGTTACCTGTGAAACGTTTTCACACAGCCAAACTGCTTGTTGTTGCAACCAAATGCTATGGGGTTCTGTGTGAGAACGGAGTAGCAAGATGGCGGCCAGTGACCTCCCCTAGTGACTGGCCGCCATCTTGCTACTCCCTACTCTCACACTTTTGCAAATAGGCCCTGCCCACTTGTTTCAATTGTGTTCATAAACAGACACAATAAAAAATGCAAAAAGCATCATGCTAACCTTTACAATTAGGCTTATTGGATTTTACTACTTAATAACTCTCTGTCACAGCCTCTAACCTGCTGGTGATACACTTGGGCCTGGTGTCTCCTGGCTGGCTTCTCCAAGTTGGTCACTGCTGCAGGGTTCTGTTTGGTCCTGGTCTGGCCCTGGTTTTTGCCTCTTTAAGAAGAACTGTGAGATATTCTCTTTTCTCTTCATTTGGGCTCTACACAAAATAAGGCAGCCTGGTATTTAGACTCCATGACTGTATGGCAAAGACAACACTATTTTAAATATTATTTAAACTATAGTTTTTAGTTTTCTGTAGCTAGCTAAAATAATACTAAATTAAAAATAGATTAATTAAATTAATTAATATAACTAGTTAGGTTATAATTCAAAGCTTTCATATGACATAGCCTATTTACATTTCAGTCATTATAAACTTAACAATGGTTTTTCACATATTCTTACCACACACATTTCAAGCAAGAGCTGGGAGATATATCCTGGCCAAATTAATAAAACATTACAGGGCAGCATGTGCACTCAAACATATGTTAAAAGAATCTGTCTAAAACACGATCTATCAGCACTAGCATGGCTAATATAATAAACGAGGCACTACGGACGGAGCGGTGCACAACCATTTTTTTTTTCTTTTTAGAAATGTATGACAAGTGCCGCCTCTCATTAGGAAGGTAACACAGCGGTTACCGCTGAGCGGTAAAATGTTGTAAATACCTGCAAAACTCCTCAACGGTGTACTCTAAAGCCGCGGGTGTGTTTTGGATCAAGCAGGAACCACATGTCAGCTTAACCAATGAACAGCGTCAGTGCGCAGCATGTAGGCTGCTACTGCATGGGCTGCCTTCAGGGACAGTCGGAAATTACAGTTTTCCTGGCAAATCTTTGCCGATCTCATAAGTATTATATGTTAAAATTACCATTTCCAGTGGGGTGGCAGTAGGGGGTGGCAAGGGCTCTGTTGGGGGTGGCAAATGCCACCCCTGCCACCCCTCTGGCTCCGCAACTAGCTACATTCAATGTAAAGCTTATGTATATAAGTGTGTGTGTGTGTGTGTAAAAAATCCATATATAATCAAATACTGCCATCTACTGGAAATTTTAAATCCCTACATGGGCACATTTCGGAAATGTTATTCTCTTTAAATTCATAAATAAATTCTTTAAAAATCAACAGTTTGCTCTAAAATTCTTCCAATATTATATATATATTCAATTCATTTATTTATATAGCGCCAAATCATGAAACATGTCATCTCAAGGCACTTTACAAAATCAAGTTCAATCATATTATACAGATTGGGTCAGATTATACAGATTGGATAAAATGTCCTATATAAGGAAACCAGTTGATTGCATCAAAGTCCCGACAAGCATATATATATATATATATATATAGATATATATATATATATATATATATATATATATATATATATATAGATATATATATATAGATATATATATATATATATATAGATATATATATATATATATATATACACTCACCGGCCACTTTATTAGGTACCCCATGCTAGTAACGGGTTGGACCCCCTTTTGCCTTCAGAACTGCCTCAATTCTTCGTGGCATAGATTCAACAAGGTGCTGGAAGCATTCCTCAGGGAGTTTGGTCCATATTGACATGATGGCATCACACAGTTGCCGCAGATTTGTCGGCTGCACATCCATGATGCGAATCTCCCGTTCCACCACATCCCAAAGATGCTCTATTGGATTGAGATCTGGTGACTGTGGAGGCCATTTGAGTACAGCGAACTCATTGTCATGTTCAAGAAACCAGTCTGAGATGATTCCAGCTTTATGACATGGCGCATTATCCTGCTGAAAGTAGCCATCATGGGTTGGGTACATTGTGGTCATAAAGGGATGGACATGGTCAGCAACAATACTCAGGTAGGCTGTGGCGTTGCAACGATGCTCAATTGGTACCAAGGGGCCCAAAGAGTGCCAAGAAAATATTCCCCACACCATGACACCACCACCACCACCAGCCTGAACTGTTGATACAAGGCAGGATGGATCCATGCTTTCATGTTGTAGACACCAAATTCTGACCCTACCATCCGACTGTAGCAGCAGAAATCGAGACTCATCAGACCAGGCAACGTTTTTCCAATCTTCTATTGTCCAATTTCGATGAGCTTGTGCAAATTGTAGCCTCAGTTTCATGTTCTTAGCTGAAAGGAGTGGCACCCGATGTGGTCTTCTGCTGCTGTAGACCATCTGCCTCAAAGTTCGACGTACTGTGCGTTCAGAGATGCTCTTCTGCCCACCTTGGTTGTAACGGGTGGTTATTTGAGTCACTGTTGCCCTTCTATCAGCTCGAACCAGTCTGGCCATTCTCCTCTGACCTCTGGCATCAACAAGGCATTTCCGCCCACAGAACTGCCGCTCACTGGATGTTTTTTCTTTTTCGGACCATTCTCTGTAAACCCTAGAGATGGTTGTGCGTGAAAATCCCAGTAGATTAGCAGTTTCTGAAATACTCAGACCAGCCCTTCTGGCACCAACAATCATGCCACGTTCAAAGTCACTCAAATCACCTTTCTTCCCCATACTGATGCTCGTTTTGAACTGCAGGAGATTCTCTTGACCATGTCTACATGCCTAAATGCACTGAGTTGCCGCCATGTGATTGGCTGCTTAGAAATTAAGTGTTAACGAGCAGTTGGACAGGTGTACCTAATAAAGTGGCCGGTGAGTGTATATATATATATATATATATATATATATATATATATATATATATATATATATATATATTTAAGCTATATACACAGACACCGATCTACAGACAACAGCAATTATCAACAAAAAGAAATCAACAAAAAACCTAATCACCCTCAGCACGGGCTCCCCCCCCCCACTCCCCACAAATCATGTCTATCCAGTAATTTAGGACCATTTTGTTTGTTTTTGGTGTTTAATGTACTTTTCTCTACTTCCATCGCTGTACCCATTAGCACATATTGTGTTTATGCCGGAAAACTGTAACTGTAAAGCATGAGGATGATCTATCATAAAATCTTACTTATGGAAGGTAATTCCCCAGGATCTGGTTCCTAGTGTCCTTTTATTTGCGCACCCATAAGCGGAGTAAAAGTCGGGCTTCCTGGGACGTAGCTCTGGAAGTTTGCTTACTTTCAATACAAAATCGAAATTATTTATTAAGTTAGACAATAATTTAATTCAATCAATTGGTCCCATGTAGCCCCTAAAGGGGTGACGTTTTCAGTCAGTTGATTTATCTGGAAATCGGGTGAGAATTCACCGGATTCAGAGTGTCTGAAAACATAAAGTACATTTTCCTGTAATGACTTGTATTCTGTCTGACTGCAGCTTGGTCTGACCTAAGATGGCCGCTCTGTCGGCACGCCTCTCAACCGAGGACGCGGCGTCTACGTATTCATGTCTGTGTTCTCTATGGTCTGACCTAAGATGGCAGCTTGGTCTGACCTAAGATGGCTGCTTTGACGTCACTTCCTGTGATGTGCCCAAATATGGGCAAAATGGCCGCCCTGTTCAAAGCTCTGCAGTCAGAGCTCTGGATGATGAAAGCTGTGAACTGATCACAAACTTCATAAATTCGTTAATAATCAACGGTTGGCTCTAAAATTCTGAAAATATTCATGGATCTCAAAGAGTGCTTTATCTAACCACAGGATTTTTTTTATGGTCATTAAAACAATGGATTCAGAGAAATAAAATATTAAACTTTATAGTCTTGTACCATTTATTTTCAAAGTCTTGTAAATTGGTCAAACTCGCCTGGATTTTTACCAAACTGAAATCCATGTTTATTCTGCATGTGCTTTACAAATAGAGGCCATATTTTGGGGGGTTGAACAATATTTGTGGAAAATACATTGATTTCTCCATTTTACAAACTTTTAAAAATTCAGAGTGTAGCACTTCAAAAAAAAACAATACATGCAGTGAGAGAATTGTTACACCTTATTCACAGAATACATCCTGAAAATCTGGGATCAAAAAATTGATTTTAAAGCATTTTTTATTCTTTACTTTATTGTTTTTATTATTCTCCAGGTTTTTTAACACTTTTGGAAATAGGCCCCGCCCACTTGTTTTAATAATTACCATATTTAATACCTGAGTTCAGGGGTATGACTGGAAGGGGATGAAGAAGGTTTTGTAAAAATCCGATCAGCCATTCTTGCGTAGTAGATTTCTTGACATCACAGCGCCCCCTAGTGATGGACGATCCTCAAACGCGGGTCACATGTGCAAAATCTTATTTGGACTATGGGTTATGAAGGACATGTCAAAATCTGTTATGGTTTTAGAATAATCAGCAATTACATTTAGAGCTAGCTAGCTAACAATCACTTATTTTAGCGTTACTTTTCGAAAAAGTCAAAATTCAAAAATCCGCCGTGTTAACTTTTTTTATTTGTCCATTACACGGTTATATGTGGAGTTTTGCGCGGATTGCATAAAAAATGTAGGAGGAGTTAAACAAGAAAGGTTTAACCTTTGTAGCCATGTAGCGCGAAAACTAGCTGGGAAACGAAGGGTGTGCCAATTCCCTTTATTTTGCAGAATCATCCAATAAACAAAGTGATGTGAAGTTTTTGAGTGTGGGACCAGTAGTTTGGTGGTTATAGGCCAAAACGCATTGTCCTTTGTTATAGCGCCCCCTAGTTGTTGAGGGGTCTGAATTTCTGGGTTTGAGTAGCGGTGCACATTCTGTACTTGGATACCTGATTCAATAGGTTCGTTACAAATCCGCTTGGGCCGCCCAACGCGTTTTAGCGGAGAATAATAATTACCCGTAATAATAATAATAATAATAATAATAATAAATAATTTAAAAACACTAGAAAAACAATAGGGTTCTCTGCTCACAGAGCAGACGAACGGCATAGCCGTTCGCCTGCGCTGCGGGCTTGGAACCCTAATAATAACTAGAACTGCAAGCAGTTATTAACGGGTTCCAAGCCCGTCTACGCTCCGCCCCCTTTGAGCATGTTCCTGGACTACAGCGTTCAACACCCTCATCCCACAGCATCTGGTTGAAAAACTGGAACATCTGGGCTTCAGCACACCCCTCATCACTTCCTCAACTCCTGACCACTGTCGGTCCGGGTCTGACAGACCACCTCTGATGTCATCACCCTCAGCACGGGCTCCCCTCAGGGCTGTGTCCGCAGCCCCCTGCTGTTTACTCTGATGACACACGACTGCACCCCCAGGTTCACCCCCAATCACATCATGAAGTTCGCAGTTGACACAAACTCATCAACAGCTCAGCTGTGGAGGTGGTTAGCAGCACCAAATTCCTCGGGGTGCACATCACGGACAACCTCACCTGGTCTGTAAACACCACATCTGGTGAGGAGGGCTCAGAAGCGCTTGTACTTCCTGCGGAGGATGAGGAGAGCCCAACTGCCCCCATCCATCCTCACAACCCTCTACACAAGTACCATAGAGAGCACTCTGACCATAGATATCCATAATTAAGGCTAGATGTCTTACGGCGGAGTCTCAAACGTCATCACCGGCGGCCATCTTGCCTCAGACAAGCTTTCTGGCATGCTCTGTTGTACCTAATGTAAGGTGAGTGATCAGCACGAACACAAATACTCTTATCTCATTGAATTCTTGACGGATTTACAAACAGTTTGGTTTCTTACAAACGTCATGAACGTGGCTATAATTCTTGATGCTTGAACATGTCAAAATTGCAGATTTTCTTGTCTAAAAATGACTTAATCATGCAGCATAGTTGTGCATCACGGCTACTTGCGCAAGTTATCAAGGCTGAGACCACTGGTCAATTATATAGGTTTTACTGACACCAATAACGATTGTATGACAATTAATCTTTGGTGTAAATTTGAGGGAAATCAATCTCACAATGGTCCAAAAAGATATATGTTCCCTTAATTTCCCCATGGTTATTATACATTATTTTAATATACCAACTCTTATTTCAGGATTTGTTGTGTGACAGGCTCTGAAAAAGCTGTCCTGTGATGTCTGCCGTGCCAGCTTGGTAACAGATGCTGCATCTGCCATCAAGGACCAGAGCTACCACCTGCTGAAGTTAAAAAACAATGGAGGTCTGGTGATTCCATCAGAAGGCACAGTGATGGTAGTCAGGGCAGCAGAGTGGGTCATTCGTCAGACCTCATGTACCAGACGATCACAGCCCATCAAAGTGCTAGAGGTCGTGTACATTGTAAGGAAGAGGATAGGGTCAGAGGATGTGTTTGTGCTCAGAGAGCACATCGGAGAAACACAGTATGGCATAGACAGCCACCACCATATGCTGTTAACGTTGGTTGTGTCCTTGTTTTTTAAGTTAAGGCTGCACCAAATTGCCAAAATAACTAACCTTAGCTTACAGAGCAACAACATGCAACAGAAGCTCAATAAAACCGTCCTTTTCAAAGGGCATTAGCCAAGCTATGTTTTTTGGGTCATTTTTTAAATCTCTGTCTTCCATGTGTATACCATCACAGTAGTGTAGGTGGGGATTTCAACATGCTACATCTATATATACTTGTGAAGGGGACTATTGTACCAATTTTAATAGCAAATAAATTTCACTTTTATAATGGATTAGAAATAGGAACCTTTGTGTAATTACTCCTGATATATACTCCGAATAGTCTACATGAAACTTCAAAGTGTTACCTTTAATTTGAAACCTGGATTATGCTTCTACACCAAGAGGTTGCCACACAATAAGCCTTTTTTGTCAGTACTTCATATTTTATTATAACAGTAATATTCATATTATAAAAGTATGTATGTAAATATAAATAAATTAGGACTGTGAAATAATTAATCACACCCAAATAAAAGTGTTTATATATATATATATAATGAATGTTCTTCATTTAGATTGACCTTTAAACCATTAATGCTATTACTCCTTTTCATATCTATCTATCTATCTATCTATCTATCTATCTATCTATCTATCTATCTATCTATCTATCTATCTATCTATCTATCTATCTATCTATCTATCCATATTATATCATAGTGTTACTTTTGGAATAAGTCTGATCCATATCTGAACTATGGATCTTTGCAAATGTTCTTGCCATTACTTCTACTTTTTCCTCATTTGTTACTGCTGTTCCTTCTTCATGTTTTAGAACTGGATATGTTCTCTCTGGTCTATTTCCCTTCATTTTCTTAATCATTCCCCATACCTTAGCTATAGGAGTTGTTCTGCCCATTGAATCACAAAAATCTCTCCATTTTGTCTTCTTTGCCTTCTAAATAACTTTCCTTGCTTCTGCTTGATCTTTTTTACATTCAATATTTTTTTTAAATTATGTGTTCTTTTCAAAACTCTAAAAGCTATCCTCCCTCTTCCAGTTTCTGCTCCGCTTAGAAAATCACGGGATGTGACGTCACATCCTGTGATGTGCCCATATATGGGCAAAATGGCCGCCCTGTTCACAGTTCTGGATGGTCAGAGCTCTGGATGGTGAAAGCTGTGACCAGATCATAAAATTCATTAAATCGGTAAAAATCAACGGTTTGCGCTAAAATTCTGAAAATATTCACATATGTCCAAGAGTGCTTTATCTAACTATGTGATTTTTTAAACGCCCATTGAAAAAAGCGTTTCAGAGAAAAAAAATATTAACCTTTATAGTCTTGCACATATGAATTTCAAAGTCTTTTAAATAGTTCAAAATCGCCTGGATTTTTACCAAACTGAAGTACACATTAAGTCTGAATGTGCTTTACAAATAGTGGCCATTTTTATTGGGATTGAACAATATTTGTGGAAAATACATTGATTTCTCCATTTTACAAACTTTTAAAAAATCAGAGTGTGCAACTTTCAAACACTGGAATACATGCAGTGAGAGAATTGTTGCACCTTATTCAAGGAATGCATCCTGAAAATCCGAGCTTGTTACACCACACAAGTGATTTTTGGTGAATTTTTGAAGTTTTCCAGTTTTTTTCCACACTTTTGGAAATAGGCCCCGCCCACTTGTTTCAATAAATACTATATTTAATACTTTAGTTAAGGGCAATGTCTGGAAGGGAATGAAGAAGGTTTTGTAAAAATCCGATCAGCCATTCTTGCGTAGTAGATTTCTTGACATCACAGCGCCCCCTAGTGATGGACGATCCTCAAATGCGGGTCACATGTGCAAAATCTTATTTGGACTATGGGTTATGAAGGACATGTCAAAATCTGTTATGGTTTTACAATAATCAGCAATTACATTTAGAGCTAGCTAGCTAACAATCACTTATTTTAGCGTTACTTTTCGAAAAAGTCAAAATTCAAAAATCCGCCGCGTTAACTTTTTTTATTTGTCCATTACATGGTTATATATGGAGTTTTGCGCAGATTGCACAAAATATGTAGGAGGAGTTTAACTAGAAAGGTTTAAGCTTTGTAGCCATGTAGCGCGAAAACTAGCTGGGAAACGAAGGGTGTTCCAAATTGCTTTATTTTGCAGAATCATCCAATAAACAAAGTGATGTAAAGTTTTTGAGTGTAGGACCAGTAGTTTGGTGGTTACAGGCGTAAACGCGTTGTCCTTTATTATAGCGCCCCCTAGTTGTTGAGGGGTCTGAATTTCTGGGTTTGAGTAGAGGCGCACATTCTGTACTTAGATACCTGATCCTATTGATTCGTTACAAATCCGCATGGGCCGCCCAACGCGTTTTAGCCGTAATAATAATAAATAATTTAAAAACACACGAAAAACAATAGGGTTCTCTGCTCACAGAGCAGACGAACGGCATAGCCGTTCGCCTGCGCTGCGGGCTTGGAACCCTAATAAATAATTTAAAAACAGACGAAAAACAATAGGGTTCTCTGCTCACAGAGCAGACGAACGGCATAGCCGTTCGCCTGCGCTGCGGGCTTGGAACCCTAATAATAATAAATAATTTAAAAACACTAGAAAAACAATAGGGTTCTCTGCTCACAGAGCAGACGAACGGCATAGCCGTTCGCCTGCGCTGCGGGCTTGGAACCCTAATAAATAATTTAAAAACACACGAAAAACAATAGGGTTCTCTGCTCACAGAGCAGACGAACGGCATAGCCGTTCGCCTGCGCTGCGGGCTTGGAACCCTAACTAGAACTGCAAGCAGTTATTAACGGGTTCCAAGCCCACCCACGCCCCGCCCCCTTGAGCATGTTCCTGGACTTCAGTTCAGCGTTCAACACCATTATCTTACAGCATCTGGCGGAAAAACTGAAACATCTGGGCTTCAGCACACCCCTTCGCAACTGCCTGCTAGACTTCCTCACCTCCTGACCTCATTTGGTCCGGGTCAGACAGAACACCTCTGATGTCATCACCCTCAGCACGGGCTCCCCTCAAGGCTGTGTCTTGAGCCCCCTGCTGTTCACCCTGATGACACACGACTGCGTCCCCAGATTCACCACCAATCACATTGTGAAGTTTTCAGACGACACAACGGTGGTGGGCCTGATTAGAGACGACAACGACCAGGACCAGGACTGATCCTGAACGTGGAGAAAACGACGGAGATCATCGTGGACTTCAGGAAGAACCGGCCTCACCACGCTCCACTGCTCATCACCAGCTCATCTGTGGAGGTGGTCAGGAGCACCAAATTCCTCGGGGTGCACATGACGCACAACCTCTCCTGGTCTGTGAACACCACTTCACTGGGGAGGAGGGCACAGAAGCGCTTGTACTTCCTGCGGAGGATGAGGAGAGCCCACCTGTCCTGGCCCATCCTCACGACCTTCTACAGAAGCACCATAAAGAGCATTGTGACCAGCTGTCTCTCTGTGTGGTGAGGAGGCTGAAGTGCCTCAGTAGACTGTTGATAAATTGACTATATATTTGTATTGTGAAGCTAAACCATTTACTTTCACACAAGTTAACAACAATTTTCAAGTATTCCCTAGTAGACATTTAGTAACAATGACCTAAGAGTTAAGGGATGTGGACTATTGTTGTTAAATCTTTATCAACAGTTGGAATTATACATTTATATAAATCTATTATTATAACATTGAATGGGTGATATAAATCAAGCAGTATAACAGTAAAAATAAAACTAATATGTACACAGGTCCTTCAGCTATAGTTAGTAAGCTTGTAGTAAATCGTGTTTTGAATATGGATTTAATGAACCCAGTGGATTTATAGAATATATCTTTATATATCTATACAGGGTTCAGTGCCTGGACTAATTCTCTTTACTATATATATGCTTCCAACTGGCAAAATTAACAAACAGATTGTGATTGATTTTCACTGTTATGCTGATGAGACTAAGCTTTATTTATCCATAAATCCTAATGAATCCAATCAATTACTTCGACTGCAGTCATGTCTTGATAACATCAAAACCTGGATGACTTTAAATTTTCTGCATTTAAATTCTGACAAGACAGAAGTTATAATCTTTAAACCAGAGTCCTCAAAAAATAAACTTCTTCATCAATCACTTAATCTGGATGGCATTAAGTTGGCCTCTGGTAATAAAGTAAAAAATCTTGGTGTTATTTTTGACCAAGACATGTCATTTAAATCCCATATTAAACAAGTTTCCAGAGTTTTCTTTTTTCACCTCGGGAATATCGCCAGAATTACAAATATTCTGTGCAGGAGCGATGCTGAAAAACTAGTCCATGTATTTGTTACTTGAAGGCTGGACTATTGTAATTCTTTACTATCAGGAAGTCCACAAAATGCAATTCAAAGTCTTCAGCTGATCCAAAATGCTGCAGCAAATGTTCTGATGAAAATAAACAAGAGGGATCATATTTCTCCTATTTTAACTTCCCTTCATTAGCTTCCTGTTAAATCAAGAATATAATTTAAAATTCTTCTTCTAACATATAAAGCCCTTTATAATCAAGCTCCATCATATATCAGAGTTCTGATTACCTTGTATGTTCCTAACAGAGCACTTTGCTCTCGACTTCAGGTCTACTGGTGGTTCCTAGAGTCTCTAAAAGTAGAATGGGAGGCAGATCCTTTAGCTATCAGGCTCCTCTCCTGTGGAACCAACTCCTAATTTTGGTCGGTGAGGCAGACACCCTGTCTACTTTTAAGACTAGACTTAAAACGTTCCCTTTTGACAAAGCTTATAATTAGAGTGGCTTATGTTACACTGAGCTACCCATATAGTTATGCTGCTTAGGCTACTGGAGGACATCAGGACCTATATTTCTCACTCTACTGAGTTCTAGTGTTCTCCAGTCTACTGTTCTCCAGTTTTGCATGACTGTTATTTCAGCTTTTAACTTTTTGTTCATCACCAACAGACCTCAGTTGGTCCGGGTCGGACAGAAAACCTCTGATGTCATCACCCTCAGCACGGGCTTTCCTCAGGGCTGCGTCCTGAGCCCCCTGCTGTTCACCCTGATGACACACGACTGTGTCCCCAGGTTCACCACCAATCACATTGTGAAGTTTGCAGACGACACGACGGTGGTGGGCCTGATTAGGGACGACAACGACCAGGACCAGGACCAGGACTGATCCTGAACGTGGAGAAAACGAAGGAGATCATCATGGACTTCAGGAAGAAATGGCCTCGCCATGCTCCACTTCTCATTAACAGCTCAGCTGTGGAGGTGGTCAGCAGCAATAAATTCCTCGGGGTGCACATAACACACAACCTCAGCTGGTTTGGAACACCATGTCACTGGAGAAGAGGGCACAGAAGCGCTTGCACTTACTGCGGAGGATGAGGAGAGCCCACCTGTCCCCGCCCATCCTCACGACCTTCTACAGCAGCACCATCTATCTGCTCCCCACTCCCTTCCAATTAAGCATGTCATAATATTTATTACTTTCTTGCATTTGTCTAAAAAAAGTAGATGCAATGCAGTTTTGCATTGCATTACATTGAAATGACTGTTGTCATTTCATCTTTTAACTTTTTGCTCTCTCTTTTTTCTTCATAGTAGGTACACCTGATCTTACGTTCTGTTAACTGTGACATCATCCAGAGAAGACAGATCACCCGCTATTACCATCTAATGTAGAACAGATTACTGGATCAATGTGTGCTTCTGTGCTTTTTTGCACGCCTCAGAGTCCTGGAGGCTTACAGGTCCTGGAGAGATGGAAAATTGCAGCCAATCACCTTCTCTGCAGACCGGATGACACGCTGCAGTCAGCTCTTGTCTTTGGCGGTGGCACCAGCGTGCCAGATGGTAATGGAGGAGGTGGTTTAGACACACCTTCTCCTTCAAAGAGTTTTCTTAATTTTCATAACTATGACAATTTTAGATTCACTCTAAAGGCATCAAAACTATGAATTAAAACATGTGGAATTATATACTTAACAAAAAAGTGTGAAACAACTGAAAATATGTCTTATATTCTAGGTTCTTCAAAGTAGCCACCTTTTGCTTTGATTACTGCTTCATACACTCTTGGCATTCTCTTAATGAGCTTCAAGAGATAGTCACCTGAAATGGTTTTCGCTTCACAGGTGTCCCCTGCTTATTGACTGACAGCCGATGCAGCTCTGCCTTCTTTGTTACAGAAAAGCTCAGGTGGAATTTTTTCACTTTTTCTGAATCAGACCCATTAAAATGCGGGACACTGTTTCACATTCCGACCATTGTTAAAAAAAAAAGAAAAGAAAAAGTGCATCATGCTAAATTAGCCTGAGCTAATAGCAAATCATGAGGATATCCCTGTTTGGTTTATCAGCTAAGTTACTGGCAGTGAGGGAATACACGCTGACAGGTGACGTGGCCACAGGTGGAAATAATTCATTAATTAACTGCAGGAGCAGCGACAGATACACTTACCGATTAAGCTGTTGTCAGTTGTTCATTACTTACAATTGAGAATAATAAAGGACTGATAATACTTTCCAGTGGAGTTCCATTATCAATTTTATATTTATCAGATTTTGTTACTCCCATCTGTACCTGTATAACTATTAAACAAAAAATCTTCAATCCAATTATAAGCCCTTCCTGTTATGCCCATTTTATATAATTTTATAAGCAACCCATCCTTCCATACCATGTCATATGCTTTCTCATTATCAAACAATATTGCTACTACTACTTCCCTATTAATCTGAGCTTTTCTAATATCTGATTCCAAACACACAACTGGATCCATTGTACTTCCTTTTCTGAATCCACTTTGACATGAAGACAACAGTCTTTTACTTTCTACATAATATGTAATCCTTTCTGTTATCATTCTCTCCATAATCTTTCCTAAACATGAAGTAAGTGCAATTGGTCTATAACTTAAAGGGTTTGTTGGATCCTTTCCTGGTTTAATAATTGGCACAATAATTGCTTCCTTCTAATTGGAAGGTAATCTTCCTTCTTTCCAAATCTTATTATATAAACCTAGAAGCTTTTCTTCAGCTTGTTTCCCTAAGTTTTTTAACATAATATAGCATATTTGATCTTTTCCTGGTGCTGTTAATCCTGATCTAAATATCGCTCTCTTCATTTCTTGCATACAAAAATAAACATCCATGACATTTCCTGGAGTTGTTTCACCTTCTAAAATAAAATCATTTATCCTTCTTGTCTGCTCTCTCCTAAATTTTCCCGTTTCTGTTAAATTATCTGAACTATGGATCTTTGCAAATGTTCTTGCCGTTACTTCCAGTTTTTCTTCATTTGTTACTGCTGTTCCTTCTTCATGTTTTAGAACTGGATATGTTCTCTCTGGTCTATTTCCCTTCATTTTCTTAATCATTCCCCATACCTAAGCTATAGGGGTTGTTCTGCCTATTGAATCACAAAAAATCTCTCCATTTTGTCTTCTTTGCCTTCTAAATAACTTTCCTGTCTTCTGCTTTTTTATATTCAATTAAATTTTTTAAATGATGTGTTCTTTAGAAAACCCTAAAAGCTATCCTCCCTCTTCAAGTTTCTGCTCCGCTTAGAAAAAACACGGGATGTGACGTCACTTCCTGTGATGTGCCCAAATATGGGCAAAATGGCCGCCCTGTTCAAAGCTCTGCAGTCAGAGCTCTGGATGATGAGAGCTGTGAACTGATCACAAACTTCATAAATTCGTTAATAATCAACGGTTTGCTCTAAAATTCTGAAAATATTCATGGATCTCAAAGAGTGCTTTATCTAACCACAGGATTTTTTTATGGTCATTAAAAAAATGGATTCAGAGAAGTAAAATATTAAACTTTATAGTCTTGTACCATTTATTTTCAAAGTCTTGTAAATTGGTCAAACTCGCCTGGATTTTTACCAAACTGAAATCCATGTTTATTCTGCATGTGCTTTACAAATAGAGGCCATATTTTGGGGGGTTGAACAATATTTGTGGAAAATACATTTTTCTCCCTTGAGGGGAGCCCGTGCTGATTTCTCCATTATACAAACTTTTAAAAATTCAGAGTGTAGCACTTCAAAAAAAAACAATACATGCAGTGAGAGAATTGTTACACCTTATTCACGGAATACATCCTGAAAATCTGGGATCAAAAAATTGATTTTAAAGCATTTTTTATTCTTTACTTTATTGCTTTTATTATTCTCCAGGTTTTTTAACACTTTTGGAAATAGGCCCCGCCCACTTGTTTTAAACATTACCATATTTAACCTCTGAGTTCAGGGGTATGACTGGAAGGGGATGAAAAAGGTTTTGTAAAAATACGATCAGCCATTCTTGCGTAGTAGATTTCTTGACACCACAGCGCCCCCTAGTGATGGACGATCCTCAAACGCGGGTCACATGTGCAAAATCTTATTTGGACTATGGGTTATGAAGGATATGTCAAAATCTGTTATGGTTTTAGAATAATCAGCAATTACATTTAGAGCTAGCTAGCTAACAATCACTTATTTTAGCGTTACTTTTCGAAAAAGTCAAAATTCAAAAATCCGGCACGTTAACTTTTTTTATTTGTCCATTACGCGGTTATATATGGAGTTTTGCGCGGATTGCATAAAAAAATGTAGGAGGAGTTTAACAAGAAAGGTTTAACCTTTGTAGCCATGTAGCGCGAAAACTAGCTGGGAAACGAAGGGTGTGCGAATTCCCTTTATTTTGCAGAATCATCCAATAAACAAAGTGATGTGAAGTTTTTGAGTGTGGGACCAGTAGTTTGGTGGTTATAGGCCAAAACGCATTGTCCTTTGTTATAGCGCCCCCTAGTTGTTGAGGGGTCTGAATTTCTGGGTTTGAGTAGCAGTGCACATTCTGTACTTGGATACCTGATTCAATAGGTTCGTTACAAATCCGCATGGGCCGCCCAACGCGTTTTAGCGGAGAATAATAATTACCCGTAATAATAATAATAATAAATAATTTAAAAACAGACGAAAAACAATAGGGTTCTCTGCTCACAGAGCAGACGAACGGCATAGCCGTTCGCCTGCGCTGCGGGCTTGGAACCCTAATAAGACTCACAAACAGAGAATTTTCATCCATTGCCTTATAAGCTGAGGCGCCAGCATTTCCAGAGACTAGAAAAGAACCTAACTGAGCTTTGTACAGGGTTGGTCAGAATATCAATGATGCTATTTACAGAATTTTTTAGCCTACACATACATCTGTACATGAGGTTTTGAAGCACAGCAGCACAGGTTGGTACACTGACATTCACAAACATTGGACTTGCACTACTCCATCGCGGCACCTTAAGCAGCATCCTCATGCCATCGTAGTATGAAGTTTGAGCATACTACTTTTTACGTAATGCCGCCGCAAGTGGGCAGTATACATCGGAGTACAATATGTTTTAAAAAGTCCTGTTTTGACCGATACTGAGCACACAGAGAACTTATGAATAAGCATATTAGCTTGTGCATATTGCATACAAAGCTGCCTGTAAATGTCTCTATCATCAGACAGGTCAGCAGTTATGTAATGTCCAAAGTATTTCACATCATCACATACTTTGAGAATGCTTTCCGACAGAGTGAAGTCAGGAAAAAATAGGGTCAGGTACTCCGGACAATCATGATGTTGCTCTTTTTTGCATTGTATTTAATATCAGTCTATTATGTACTGAGAGCAAACCCTTAACAGTTGCTGTAGACCAGCAATACATTGACAGAAAGTCACAAGATCATCCGCTTACATCAGGTGGTTGATGGTTGTATTGCTGACCCAACAGCCAGTCCTACACTAATTCAACAACTTAGATAAACCATCCATATACACGTTAAAAGGCAAGGTGAGAGAATGCTGCCTTGTCTCTTGTCATTGCTCACATAAAAGGAGGATGATACAGAGTTTCCCCATTTCAAATTCATAGACTGGTGAGCATACCAATATACTAAAATTCTCAGTAGATATTTCAAAACTCCTCTATTGTGCAGTTTAGGAAACAATTATTCATTATTTACATAATAAAATGCTTTTGAGGCATCAAAAAAAGACAAAAAATTGTGGTATTATGCCTTGTAGGAGTCCAAGATCTTCTTGAGAGCAGAAATGCACATATCTGTGCCAAGTTTTGGTTTGACACCAAACTAGTTCTAAGACGTCACACAACACTTCTCAATTCTATTTAATATAGCCCTCTCTAAGACCTTTGATACAATACTGACAAGAGCTATGGGTCGATAGTTCATCTTTGCTGTTTATTTTGCCAGCCTTTTCTTTTACAATGGGCACTAAAATCACAGACAATATGGAATTTGGTAAAATACCATATTTTAAAAACCCAGTAAAACAAATGGGAAAGGAAAAGGTTTTCTGCTTGCAAATTTTAAGTGCTCAGCAGATATCTCATCTGCACCACATGCCTTATAAATATCCAGATTCATGACAATATCACTGACTTCCTGTGTAGAAATAGTCACATCTTCATGTTTGTCTATGTTGTCCATCACAAATGAATTACTTTTAACACAACTAAACAGTTCATAATAATGTTTCTGCCATACCCGAGTAATTTCATCTGGTTCATTTGCACAACCAATATTAGTTGTCAAAGATGGTTTTACAGTGTTCCCTCTTTTAGTTTCTTTCCAAAAATTAGTAGGATCATCCTGTTGTAATTCCCTTGCAAGTGACTCAGATTTAAAAGTATTTTCACTCCTCTTTATACATCATAGAGCATATTTAAAATTAGCATTTGCTCATTTCTTATAGCCAAATACAGCCATGTTTAGGTTTGTCTGCTTCAGCCCACAGTTTAAAAGCCCTTCTGGCCTCGGCATGAAGCTCTTCTGCATATTCACTCCACCCTGGCTTGGCTTTGAACTTTTTAGTTTTATACAAAGACCTACTTGAAATAAGAAGGGATTCTATAGTTTTCTCATACAGTGAGCACAGCCCTGCACCATGTTGCTCATTTTTACAACTTATGTCAGAACAAATAACTGTGCTTTTTGGCAACTCAATATTACTCAACTAGCCTAAATCCAGTAAAGATTAAAATCCTGCTCAGCCAGACTGTCCCAATTTATTTTCCCTTCTTCTATGTCAGTATTCACAGGGAAATTGCCCATATTTATAGACAAAGTAAAAGTATTGGAACAGAACTGCTTTAAGTGATAAGCAAATACAGACCTACATTGGCATTCATATCACCTACAATGAAAAAACAAGTGGATGTATTGTCCTGGATATATGACACAATATAAGCCAGCCTATTAAGATATTCATCTTTATTATGGGGGCTTTCATAAGGTGTATATATATTCAGTATAGTGAACTTTTTGTTCCCACAACTGAGCTCAATCCCCATAGCCCAATCAACATCCATTCTGATCACTTTAATTAGCTGATCAAATCTTTTATGCCACAAAACTGCAACGCCGGAAGAAATTCTGCCCCGCACTTAGTTCTAAAGTCACTGGTAGATTCACCTGCCCCATAGAAGTCTTTATGCAGGAAGTTGAGTCTTTCTAAGTCCCGCTTAGATAGAAAAGTCTCTTCGGCGCACAATACATCACACGTTTCCAAAAGTTTATCGAACACAAGACAACGTGATTTCTCCTCAGTATGTCTTACGCACAGCCCACACACATTGTATGACACAATATTAATGTTGATTTTTTTAGGAGCCATTTGTTACCTGCTAGTACACGGCTGCTCTCCTGAAGCGCCAGGTGTAATCACAGGTACAGGGCGCTGCATCTCAGCCTCGTTCCCTATTGCAAGTACCATGCTATCAGTGTTGGCTCTGGGTTTTCCTGGCTCAAAATAACGGTGGACAAGTCCCCGCTGGCCAAGGTTGTGGGTTGTACATTTCATACACTTCATTACACTACCTGAGATTAACCAAATCTGTTGCGACGGGAATCAATCTTTCGGCATGTGACATGGTTCCTCAGCTTCTCTGATAGATAAGAGGATAGGGTGCCGGCATCAAGCTCAGTAGAGAATCAAGTGGCTAACACACTAACCAGTTTCGTTCTGGTCATTGGGATGTTGTCCTCAGCTCCTGTACCAATTATTGCAATGTTTCTCCGCTGCTAATTTTGGGGGCGCGCATCCACTGCTCCACCATTGCGCACAGCCGTTGGGTTTGTAGGCCTTGGGACTGGAGCAGCGCGTCCTCACTATCCCGTTGGCTCCAATACCGGCGCCGCTGTTGTTTCCACCTCCGCGGGTGCAGCCGCTCCACCCATTTGTTCTGATGGACCGCAAATGCTCTCAACAGCTGCCAGCCAGAGATCCATAGCCACTGTACTCGCACCAAGGTTTTCATGCACGCTTGCTTTAGTCTCTATAGCGGCTCTCAGACCTGTGACTTCCCTGCTCAGCCGCTACACTTAACTGAGCAGAGCCGACGCATCCATGCTGCCAAACCCAACAGGTGGTAGCTCATCCATGTAGTGTGAAACCTGGGGATGTTTTTTCCACATTCATGATGCACCTTTAGGTAGTCTTTAATGTTATTTGCATCATTTTGGGGACCTTTGTGCCTGATGCAGCATATAGAAGTCATGTAGATTTCAAACTCTTCAATTGGACTCTTCAATCCACTCAAATGAGAAATTGCTTGAAACTGACAACATAATTTCATCTTTTGCCAAAGTTATCATTGTGATGATCACAACGTTTAAAGGTTCATCCTATATTATCATTCTCCCATCTGTGGTTTTATACACAAAAATCTCAGATTTTCTCAGAATCTGCTTCCATTGCGGAAGCAGAGCCTGCAAAGCTGGGGACTCTGGGTCGGGTTCTCCCATCTCTGGTGCTGAGGTTGCTGAGGTTGTTAAAAAGCTCCTCGGTGGCAAGGCCACGGGGGTGGATGAGATTCGTCCTGAGTACCTTAAGGCTCTGGATGTTGTGGGGCTGTGCTGGTTAACGCGGCTCTGCAGCATTGCGTGGACATCGGGGGCAGTTCCCCTGGATTGGCAAACTGGGGTGGTGGTCCCCCTATTTAAAAAGGGGGACCGGAGGGTGTGTTCCAACTACAGAGGAATCACACTCTTAAGCCTCCCTGGTAAGGTCTATTCCGGGGTTCTGGAAAGAAGGGTCCGTCGGATAGTCGAATCTCAGATTCAGGAAGAGCAGTGTGGTTTTCGTCCTGGCCGTGGAACACTGGATCAGCTCTACCCCCTCAGCAGGATCCTGGAGGGTGCATGGGAGTTTACCCAACCAGTCTACATGTGTTTTGTGGATCTGGAGAAGGCATTCGATCGTGTCCCTCGGGGGGTCCTGTGGGGGGTACTCCAGGAGTATGGAGTACCGGGCCCTTTAATAAGGGCTGTTAGGTCTCTGTATGACCGGTGTCAGAGTCTGGTCCGCATAGCCGGCAGTAAGTCGGACTCGTTTCCGGTGAGAGTTGGACTCCGCCAAGGTTGCCCTTTGTCACCGATTCTGTTCATAACTTTTATGGACAGAATTTCTAGGCGCTGCCAAGGTGTTGAGGGGATCCGTTTTGGTGGCCTTAGGATTGCGTCTCTGCTATTCGCGGATGACGTGGTCCTATTGGTTTCATCAGGGCGTGATCTACAGCTCTCACTAGAGCGGTTCGCAGCCGAGTACGAAGCGGCCGGGATGAGAATCAGTACCTCCAAATCTGAGACCACGGTCTTGAGCCGGAAAAGGGTAGAGTGCCTTCTCCGGGTTGGGGAGGATGTGCTACCCCTAGTGGAGGAGTTTAAGTATCTTGGGTCGTGAAAAGAGAGCTGAGCCAAAAGGCGAAGCTCTCCATTAACCGGTCGATCTACGTTCCTACCCTCATCTATGGTCATGAGCTTTGGGTCGTGACCGAAAGAACGAGATCCCGGATACAAGCGGCCGAAATGAGTTTTCTCCGTAGTGTGTCTGGGCTCTCCCTTAAAGATAGGGTGAGGAGCTCAGTCATCCAGGGAGGACTCAGAGTAGAGCCGCTGCTCCTCCACGTCGAGAGGAGCCAGTTGAGGTGGCTCGGGCATCTGGTTAGGATGCCTCCTGGACGCCTCCCTGGTGAGGTGTTCCGGGCACGTGCCACCGGGAGGAGGCCCAGGGGAAGACCCAGGACACGCTGGAGGGACTATGCTTCTCGGCTGGCCTGGGAACGCCTTGGGATTCCCCCGGAGGAGCTGGCCCAAGTGGCTGGGGAGAGGGACGTCTAGGCCTCCCTACTGAAGCTGCTATCCCCGCGACTTGACCCCGGATAAGCGGAAGACGATGGTTGGATGGATGGATGGATGGATGGATGGAATCTCAGATTTTGTTTGAGGGCCACCAGCTCCTCCAGCCCGCACTGCCGCACCCGCTGTCATTTTGCAATACAATCAATGCTTTTCTATTTCTATTGATCCCAAACTCTAATTAATAATGTTTTTTTCTAATGAAATCTAATGCCTGCTTTCTGAATATCTGTGCTGTAAAACAAACACTTGAGCAAACTAGTTTTCTAATTGGTGTTCTTATTGAACAACAATTCAATTTCTTTCTTTTTCCTTTTCTTGAAATTTTCATTGCTACTTTTCTTTGCTTTTTTGGAAAATATTTTTCTATATTTTGCTCTTTTGTTATGATGTGCAACCATAGCAGCAGGGTGGTTTACAACTACGACCAGCTGATTAACATGGCAAAAGCAGAAATAATATGACAACTGAAGCTAGAAATCCCACAGGAGTTGAAAAGGAAGTGTCATGGCTTGAAGAGCAGGAGCAAAGAGGAGAGAGAGAACGAGGAAGTTCAAACCATCTCTGGCATCCATCATCATGGGCAATGTGAGATTGTAAGCTAACAAGTTGGATGAACTTCAAGCCCTGGCAAGGACTCAGCAAGAGTATTGGTAATGTAGTATTATGTCTTTTACTGGGTCATGGCTGCAGGATCATATCCCTGACTCCAACGTCTCTCTGCTGGGCTTCTTGACTATACAAGAAGACAAAGATTTATAGAGCAGAAGGAAAAGGAAAGGAGGTGGATTGGCAGTGCTTGTCAAGTGTCGCCTCTGCAGTTCAGACATTGAACTATTGGCAGTAGGTTTTCGTCTATATTATTTGAGAGAGAGTTCACCAGTGTTGTTTGGGTGGTTGTTTACATTCCACCCTCAGCTGTTGCCGACAATGCATGTGATGTCATCAGTTCCGTTGTTGCTAAGATGCAGAACCATGACCTCTATACTTTTGTGGCTATATCTGGTGATTTTAATCACACCTCACTCTGCTACACTGCCAACGTTTACCAGAGAAAACAAGACATTGGATTTGTTATACACAAATGTCAAGGATTCATATATTTTCAAATCAAGACCTCCTCTGGGCAAATCAGATCACAGCCTTGTTTTTCTCTACTCAGATTATAACCCCTTTGTCAATAGACTATATGTAACAAAAGGGCTGTGAGAAAGTGGTCACAGGAAGCTGAAGAAGCTCTACAGGGTTGTTTTGAAACTACTGATTGGATTTCTCTCTGCAAGACTATATGAACTTCTGTGTGGACAACATCATCCCCACCAGAACAGTGAAATGCTTCCCTAATAATGAGCCCTGGATCACCAGTGACCTAAAGGAACTGTGAGACAGAGAGGTAATGAGGAGTATACAGAGGCAGCTCAAAGTCAAGATCAAAGACAACAAGGAGGTGTATAGGAAGAAACTAGAGAGTAAACTGCAGAGGAACAATAATCGAGATGTGTGGTCAGGGATGAAGAAGATCACAGGCTTCAAGCAGAAAGAGGGTTGGATAGATGAAAGTCTGGACAGAGCAAATGAGCTGAACACATTCTTCAACAGGTTCAGATCAGGAGCAGACATCCCACCCTCCTTTGACCCACAGCTTTCCTGTCACACCTCAGAGGTTTTATCCACCATCTCAGTCATGGACTCTTCTGCTTCCACTACTTTGTCTTCAACCAAATTAGGAGATGCTGCTGCTCCCTTCCCCTCCCACTTTTCGATTTCTAGAAGTCAGGTGAAGATACAGCTGGAGGGACTGAACCAGAACAAGACTGCAGGTCCAGATGATGTGAGCCCAAAAATCCTGAGGATCTGTGCAGAGCAGCTCTGTGGGATTCTGCAGCACCTCTTCAACCTAAGTGTGACCCAAGAGAAGGTACCGCTGACAACAGTGGAAGGATGTCCTTGTGGAAGACATCCTTTCTGGTTCCGGCACGAAAGAATACTCACCCATCAGTCATCAACGACAACTACAGACCCGTTGCCCTGACATCCCACATCATGAAGGTCCATGCAAACCAGCACATATCTGGACCCCTTCCAGTTTGCTTATCGCCCTGAAGTTGGAATTGAAGACACCATTATACACCTGCTTCAACAAACCCACTGTCACCTGGACAAAGCAGGCAGCACAGTGAGGATTATATTCTTCGATTTCTCCAGTGCATTTAACACAATTCAGCCTGATCTGCTTCATCCAAAACTCTAGAAGACTCAGGTGGAGGCCTCAACAATCTCCTGGCTCAATGGTTACCTGACAAACAGACCACAGTTTGTGAGACTGAACCAGGAGGTCACCAGCACAGGAAGACCACACGGAACTGTACTCTCACCATTCCTTTTCACTCTGAATACTTCGGACTTCCTGCATAGGTCTGACTCTTGTAATCTAAAGATATACTCAGATGACTCTGCAGTTGTTGGGTGTATCAGAGATGGACAAGAAGCTGAGTACAGAGAGCTGGTGGACAGCTTTGTGCCATCTTGAATGTGAACAAAACAAAGGAGATTGTAGAACAGGATTAGATCAAACCCAATTTCCATCATGGGAGAAGAAGTAGAGGTGGTTGAGGAATATAAATACCTCGGTGTTCATCTAGACAACAGACTGGACTGGAGACTCAACAGTGAAGCCATCTACATGAAAGGACAGAGCAGACTACTTTGAGGAAGCTAAGATCCTTCAAGGTTTCAAGATGTTGCATTTTTTTTAATAAGTCTGTTGATGAGAACGTCATCTCCTCTGCCATCATCTGTTGGGGGAGGAGTATCAGAGCCAGGGACCATAAAGGCTCAACAATGTGATAAAGATGGCTGGTTTTATTCATAAATCCTTCTGTTAACATTAAATACCATTCTCAACCTCGTCCCTCCATATTTATCTGACGTCATGAATAAAAAAAGAAAAAAATTATTTTTATAAGCCACGCTTAAATGTTTTCATAATAAATACTGCAAAACTACATGAAAATATAGGAAAAGCCTCAAACTTTGTATATACACATCTTCACTATAACTGCAGCAAACCTGGACTGAATCAGTTTAAGCATATTTGTTTCACAAAGGTTTTAGTGGGCAGCAAACAGGCTTAAATTGGAGGCAACCGGACTTTCTTTCAGTTCTTTCTGAAAACAAGAAAAAATTGTTTAACAAATGGTGTTTACACCTGGTTCTGAGTGGTGTTTGTTTTGAATTTTTGAGTTTGCAGAAGAGATGGCATCACAGCAGCAGCTGCACAGAAAGAAAATAAGGTGAGATTTCCTATTTTTTATTAAATCTCTTGGAGCTGTGATGTCAGATCCTATGTGAGCAGAATTTTTGTAACTTTTAAGGGCAGAGGAATGTTTCAGGATAATTGTTTGCAAACGGGTCAGCGTTCGCGCGTGATAACTTGAGGATTAACAGTCCTAGAGGTCCGGCACCAACCTCTGAAAGAGACAAGTGATCTAGAAGAGGGGTTTTTGAGTCCCACAACTATATGAAGAGGAAAACATATTTTTCATCTTCCTACAGTTGTAAAAGCTACACTCTGAAAAAAGAGCGCACAGATTGGCTTTGGTTTCAAGTCCCTGGAGCGTCCCTAAGACTCTCCGAAAGCTGCCAGCCAGATCGGATATTGGGTTTAGATGGTTCCCTTGCATTCGCTTAACGATGCTTTAAAGCCACATATCCGGTTAAAGGACCATATTATATATATATATATATATATATATATATATATATATATATATATATATATATATATATATATATATATATTAGGGCTGGGCAAGTTAACGCGTTCATTTCGGGTTAATTCATTAGACTATTAACGGCGATATTTACTTTATCGCGCATTAACGCATGTTGCTCACATGCTTTTATTTTGTGAAGGTCTGTTGCTGCGGTGTAGGGGTTTGAATCAGAACAGTAGGTGGCGATAATGCGGCAATAACCTCGCTGTCAGCCCAGCCTCGGATTCAAACGGGAAGAAAGGTGCTGGATGGAAAAAGGAAAACGCGGAAAAAAACAAAGCCGGCCTGGGGAAGGCGGTGTTTCCCGCAGGAATTTGCTTAGGCGAGGCGGTGAGTTGGCGGCCGGAAGAAGTTTTGTGCGGATGACTGGCGGAGCGTCTTCATCGACGCCGTCGGTGAAGTCGCTTCTCGCTTCAAAGTATCCATGTATTTTTGCCTGTTTTTTTCCCTGCCATTTACTATATGCAGGCGAGAAAGCAACACCAAAACTGTGTGTTAACGTCAAATAAACATGCAAGCATATCGAGTTAGCAAGCATTTCAGTTTAAAGTTCTTCCAGCAACGAATATGACAGAAACAAGTTAGTTGTAACCACTGCCAAGTTAAACTTTCTTCACCGGAGCACCTTGAGCTTAACATATCACTTAAATGCCAAAAACACTGTAGACATCACCAAACAATTCAATGACTCAGAGAAGCTAACCAATGTAATGGCGAAGTGGATGGCTACTGTAGACCTTTTTTTGTGCTTCACACTTTGGTATTGAACATAAAATTGTAATGCTGCTCCCTGCTGTTACCTCAGAAATTGCCTGTTTTTGGTAGATTTTTTCCCCATAAAGAGAATTTCCTGTCAGTGGCAATAAGCTTTAATTTATTATTATTGCTATTTTTTGTTTTACATGTTTAAGTTGAGCTTTACACTAAATATGTTACCGATAAGTGCTACAAATGTTACAACACTTTTGTTCATATGGCAGCAGAACATTAAAATAAAAGTGCTCTTTACACTACTTTTGAATTCATTCTTCGAGTTTGTGCATACAATGCGATTAATCATGATTAATCAGGCAAATTATGCGATTAATCGCGATTAAAGATTTTAATCGTTGCCCAGCCCTAATATATACAGGACTGTCTCAGAAAATTAGAATATTGTGATAAAGTTCTTTATTTTCTGTAATGCAATTAAAAAACATGAAATGTCATACATTCTGGATTCATTACAAATCAACTGAAATATCGCAAGCCTTTTAATTATAACAGCAAAACAAAATCAAATATTTGAAAATGTCCATTAATGCACCCAGTACTTGGTTGGGAATCCTTTTGCACAGATTACTGCATCAATGCGGCGTGGCATGGAGGCAATCAGCCTGTGGCATTGCCGAGGTGTTATGGATGCCCAGGATGCTTCAATAGCGGCCTTTAGCTCATTTGCATTGTTGGGTCTGGTGTCTTTCAGCTTCTTCTTCACAATACCCCACAAATTCTCGATGGGGTTCAGGTCAGGGGAATTGGCAGGCCAATCAAGGACAGTAATGCCATGGTCAGTACACCAGTTACTGGTGGTTTTGGCACTGTGGGCAGGTGCCAGATCATGCTGGAAAATGAAATCATCATCTCCATAGAGCTTTTCAGCAGATGGAAGCATGTAGTGCTCTAAAATCTCTTGGTACACAGCTCCATTTACTCTGGACTTGATGAAACACAGTGGACCAACACCAGCAGCTGACATGGCTTCCCAAACCATCGTTGACTGTGGGAACTTCACACTGGATTTCAAGCAACTTGGATTTTGCGCCTCTCCAGCCTTTCTCCAGACTCTGGCGCCTTGACTACCAAATGACATACAAAACTTGCTTTCGTCTGAAAAGAGGACTTTGGACCACTCTGCAACTGTCCAGTGGTTCTTTTCCATAGCCCAAGTCAGACGCTTCTTCCGTTGTCTTGAGTTCAGAAGTGGCTTGACCATGGGAATGCGGCTTTTGTAGCCCATTTCCCGGACACGTCTGTGAACAGTGGCTTTTGATACCTGGACTCCAGCTTCAGCCCACTGTCTTTGAAGCTCCCCCAAATTCTGGAAGCAACTCTTCTTCACAATGCTGTTAAGGCTGCGGTCACCTCTCTTGGTTGTGCAGCGTTTCCTGCCACCTTTCCCCCTTCCAACATACTTTTTGTGAATGTGCTTTGAAACTGCACTCTGTGAACAGCCTGCTCTTTGAGAAATTTCTTTTTGTGTCTTACCCTCCTGATGGAGGGTGTCAATGATGGTCTTCTGGACAGCAGTCAGATCAGCAGTCTTCCCCATACTTGTGATTTAGTTTACTGAACCAAGCTGAGTGTTTTTCAAGGCTCAGGAAACCCTTGCAGGTGTTTCGAGTTAATTAGACGATTCAAGTGATTAGTTGAATAGCCTACTAGTTTACTTTTTCACGATATTCTAATTTTCTGAGACAGTCCTGTATATATAAACGAAGTTAAGGAAACTGGCCAAAGGAAAATAATGAAAAACGAAAAGAGGCGGAAGCGGAACTTAAAAGAGGCACAGCGTTGTGATGGAGATGGACCGGATATATGTTTGTCAACACTAGGTAGAAACAAACTAGCTGAGATAAACGTAAAGCATTAAAAAGGAATAAGGGTCCAAGTGTCTGCAAGATAAAGAGATTTATCCTTACGGAGCCAAGCGCAAAACTGCCGTAAGTCGAACATTGACGACAGTCGTGGTCATTGTTGCCCACCTGCCCTCCCATCTGGAATAACTGCAACACTTTAGATAATAAAGAACTATATAATTCGGCAGTCTAAACATTTAAAAAAATTAGAAACCTGAGATCTGTGTAAAAATAGTGTGAAAAAACAGGCCTGCGTGTGTTTTTGTTTGTCTAGATGTCTCGCTGTATGTGACTATTATATGTGATATTGGTGTGTAAAATCGCTGTTCGGCTGTGTGGACTAATTCAGTTTAAATTATATATACCACGGATTCAAAAATGTTTATTTGTGTTGAGTGACTGCAGTACTTAACATAAAAGGCATTTTAGAGACCTAAAATAGGCATGAAATATTTAACTAATAGTTTGAAAGAGGAAAAAGAGAGAGACTTTAATAACATAGAGTTTGGCATTTCACATTAAGTGTCCAGCCCAAATTAAATTGATACACGGAGAGATTAACATGGCTTGAATGAAAAAGATTTCAGATTTGTTAGAAATAATACATAAAGGCACGTTTGGTTTACTGTACTCAAAAAATAAGCTGCTGAAGAGTTGGGGCTGTATCCCGGCTGTTTTCACTATAAAATGGCACAGAGGTTGTGTGGACAATGAATGCATGATAGTTATCTGTAGAAATACCAGAATAGAAGATTAGCTCTAATATTATGATTATAGAATATTACTAGAATAGCAAACAGCAGCAAAGCAGAGATCCTATATAAAAGATTACTGAGATTATGAAATTGCTTTTAACAATAATGATTCATCACAAACCAGTCCATTTGAAAGAAGGCTTTAAATATACTTTTCGCAGAAATATTTGAGAAAGATATGACAGGAATATGAGAAGTTAAGTGCAAGGCTCATGTTTTTCATGTAATACTTGTTTAAATTCAGGTGGAATGTGTGCTTTGGCTTTGATCAAAACCTATATGAAATTGAGGACAAGTATCTTTATTAGTCTCCCTGGAGAGACATTCACCTTGGATACAAGAATCAGCTGCATTGCACTACATATTCAATCACTAATAAAAGAAGTCTTAGTAAAACTAGAACTGCAAGCAGTTATTAATGGGTTCCAAGCCCACCCACTCCCCGCCCCTTTGAGCATACCGGCTCCCCCTGCTCAGCCAACCAACATGCATCTGGAACGGATCATGAATTTATGTTTTGCAGGATAACATAAATTGTTCAGATTCACTTGTGATCCCAAAAGTTTTTCTATACAATGCATTTCACCATAGCAGTTCTCCAATATTGCATAGGCACTGGTACATCTCAAGGTAGGTCTTGTTTCTTATAGTTATTACTGCAATAACGTGTCTCCAAAAGCCTTTGTACACATACTCAATAAAGCTCCGGCTCATACTAACTAGGTGCGCAACTACACATTTTTGAGGTGGATGCGATCATCGGCGGCTCCCGCCACCACCTGTCTGATACAGCTTTCCTTCTTTAGTCATGCACTTACAAAATACAGTAGTCATATTATAGAATTTGTATGTTTTGATAAGCTTCAGCTTGCTAAATAATGTCTCTGCAGATGCAACTATCAGAGGCATGGTTACAAATACTCTAAGGGCTACTGTCAAATTTGGAAATACCAAATCAAGGTTCTCTTGAATGAGGAAATGTAACTTTTCTAGAGCCTTGTAACCCTTCAGTAGACAGCTTGCTGGGTATATTTCTTGAATAATATCTATTGAAACATCACAGGTGGTCAGGGCATATGTGGTCACCGATTTCTCCAGTTCAGCTTTTGTCAGGTGCTCCATTTTAGTGATGAATTTAAATTTCTCAGACACAAGTTGAAAATTGGAAAACCTCTCAGACAGCTCTTGCAGGAGTGTGTCAACAATAACATTGAAAACCATGTACCTGAAGTGCCTTGTGGGTTCCTTTTTATGACCAGTGCATGATTTGTCATCTGGGAACTTCTTTTGCTTCCTAAGTCGTTTCTCTTTGAATACAGGAGAAGCATTCATTTTGACTGCTATCTTGCTTATTCCCCTCATATTAGAGCCATTGTCGTAACTTTGCCCTCTACAATTAGCCAAATCCAATCCCAGATTTTCCAGTACCACTGTTAGTGTATGTGTGAGGCCTTTCCCAGTTGTGTCCTTCACAGCAGTGAAACCCACAAAAGACTCTGCAATAGTGACTTTTTTCTTCTCATCTGTATCAATATATCGAAAGACGACTGAGGCTTGCTCTTGCTTTGAAATATCAGGTGTGCAGTCCAGTTCCACTGCAAAGTGCGCAGAGGCTTTGATCTGGGCAGATATTTTACCCAAAATACATTCTGATATTGAATCTAAAAATTCATTCTAAGTGCACCATGTCAGACATCCAGTGGTTTGTTTGGAGGCAGCCTTTCTAAGATGTTCTGCCAGTGTGACATCATATCGTGCTATGAGCTCAAGGATTCCCAGAAAAATTCCATATTTAGGATTTCCTAACTGAGAATTTTTCCCCCTTAGTGGCAAGTTTCTCTTTGCAAGGTAAAGTATGCAGTCAGTAACTCGAGTCAACATACTTCTCCAGTGTGCAATGGTTCTCTGCAGTTCACTATCAATAGTCTTCCCTAGGCAAAAGCAAGATGACATTTTTTTCCACATCAAATAAGCGTTTATGTGAGAACTACTGGTTTCATGGTGCTTGAGTGTTTTTGAAAGACATCACCAGTTATTATACCCCGCCACAAAGCATGTAAAGAAATTTAGCTTCACCAAAAAGCTTACATGCAAAACAATAGACTTTGTTAGTATTTTTGGAATACAGTAACCAATCTCGTTCAACTTTCTCTCCATTAGACTGTAAACGAAAACAGTATGCTTTGGAAAAACACCTCTTACTCTTCTCTGATCTTGGATATGGGCCATCAGAAACTTTCTGTGGGCCATTTTCAACCATGTACTGCCTAAATGTGTCCCCCGTTTTGTGTGGTAAAGGCCATTCAGATGGATCTTCTGAATAAAGCCTTGTCTCAGGACTCTCCTCTGCAGCTCTCTGCTCCTCTCCCTCTTCATCATCTGCAGCTCTCTGCTCCTCTCCCTCTTTCTTTTTCATCTGGACCTCTCTGCTCCTCTCCCTCTTCTTCATCATCTGGTCCTCTCTGCTTCTCTCCCTCATCTGCACCTTTCTGTTCTAAATTCTCCTTTTGTGGTGATAGACTCACCATGTCTGCCTGCACTAATTTTCCAAAAAAAGAACACAATGAAAGATGGTCATCAGAAATTCAAACCATCATGGTATATAGGTTTTTGTTTCCTCCCTAATGTAATTATTCCTACCTGATGTCATCACTTGTCTCTTCTATCAATGATCTCATGTCTGTCTCCTTCACCCCTTGTCTGTGGCATTCTCCACTAAATCATATGGTCAAAAAAGCATTATATATTAGTTGTAAAAATTACAGATCTTAATACAGTTTTTAAACATAATATTTAAACATTATTGCTTGGGATTAAGTAGCTGTTTCCTCATTTCCACCTAATATTAGACAAACCTGTCGCTTTCCCCTGTCTGTCCTGATTCTTCCTCAGTCATCTTCTCTTCTTTCTCTCCATCCTCACAGCTGAATACTAAGTGAAACTATAAAGACCAGCTTCTACAGACATACAATTACAAACTGATGCACAATCAACGTTAAAATAATGTGGAACAGGTCTTGTTTTAATGTTATGATGATATTTTATCGTCGTCGTGTATATATATATATATATATCTATCTCGTCGACGACGATATCTCTATCGTCGTCGTCATGAAAATATATATTTCTTGTGTTTCAATTGTATGCTTAGCTTACAATTAATAATATTAAACTTTATAGTCTTGTATATGAAAGTTGTAATGTCTTGTAAATAGGCCAAGATCATCTGGATTTTTACCAAACTGAAATCCATGTATAGTCTGCATGTGTTTTACAAATAGTGTCCATTTTTATTGGGTTTGAACAATATTTGTGGAAAATACATTGATTTCTCCATTTCACAAACATTTAAAAAAACAGAGTGTGCAACTTTCAAAAACCTCAATACATGCGGTGAGAGAATTTGTTACACCTTATTCAAGGAATACATCCTGAAAATCTGAGCTCAGTACACCAAAACATTGATTTTAGGTGAATTTTTCTAGTTTTCAAGTTTTTTTTCACACTTTTGAAAATAGGCCCCGCCTACTTGTTTCAATCATTACCATATTTAATACTTTAATTCAGGGCTATGACTGGAAGGGAATAAAGAAGGTTTTGTAAAAATCCAATCAGCCATTCTTGCGTAGGAGATTTCTTGACATCACAGCGCCCCCTAGTGATGGACGATCCTCAAACCCAGGACACGTGTGCAAAATCTTATTTGGAGTATGTGTTATGAAGGACATGATAAAATCTGTTATGGTTTTAGAATAATCAGCAATTACATTTAGAGCTAGCTAGCTAACAATAACTTATTTTAGCATTACTTTTCAAAAAAGTCAAAATTAAAAAATCCGGCACCATAATTTTTTTTTAAGTTGTCCATTACACGGTTATGTATGGAGTTTTGCGCGGATTTCACAAAAAATGTAGGAGGAGTTTAACAAGAAAGGTTTAACCTTTGTAGCCATGTAGCACGAAAAGTAGCTGGGAAACGAAAGGTGTGCCAAGTCCCTTTAAGATGCAGAATCATCCAATAAACAAAGTGATGTGAAGTTTTTGAGTGTGGGACCAATAGTTTGGTGGTCATAGGCCGAAACGCATTGTCCTTTGTTATAGTGCCCCCTAGTTGTTGAGGGGTCTGAATTTCTGGGATTTTAGTAGCGGTGCACATTCTGTACTTGGATACCTGATTCAATCAATTCGTTACAAGTCCGCATGGGCCGCACAACGCGTTTCAGCAGAGAATAATAATAATAAGAATAAATAATGAAAAAACGAACGAAAAACAATAGGGTTCTCTGCTCACAGAGCAGACTAACGGCTATGCTTTTGTTATGCCATTTCATGATGTGACAGACCACATTTCCCATGATGCAATATGGTCAAAATGGCCACTGAATCCCATCATGCAACACGGTCATCATGACACCAGCCTTAGAAATATAAGCGCTTGGCACGCTCAAATCTTTCTTGTTCACCGGCGTCACGCCAACTGGGAAGACACATCTAGCTGTTTCATCCCGTTGGGACCCCCCACCCCCACGTGGCACGTGCTCGATTTCTCACTGGACCGAGAACTTCCAAAGCAAACTCATCCCTGCATTGCCGATGCAGGAGGTTGACTTTAAAAGGTACTTTGAATCCACTTTGATCAGAGACTGAGAGCCGCTTATCTCCCAGATATCGTCAAGGAACTACGCTTTCGTTTTGGCCAAATAAAGCATCTGAAACGCCCAGAGACCGAAGGGATTTTCCTCCCGTTCCTCGCTGCCCGATGGACCGGCACCACCGAAGCTGCTGAAACCACAGATTCGCGGACCCGAAACCAGGACAGCCGCTGAGGCAACGTCAGAGTAAAGAAAAGATTTCCCTTTTATTTCTTTTTTCACCCATAAGGTGATATATTTTGTGCCTGGGCAGAAACTATTAGGATTTTAGTTTAATGCTTGATTACTCCGACACGGAGTTTGTTTTTAACTGCTGGATATTTCTGATGTATGTGCATGCATTTTTGTAAGCGATTCTGCTGTGTTTGGTTGGTTACACCCTGGCTCCGCCGAGAGCCGATCTTCACTTTTTCTTCTCCCTTATCTTCAGTTTAATTTCTTTGTGCTTCCCTTTTCCAGTTAATCAATTTTTGACTTGTTTATTTTCATTTATTTTTCTGTTGCATGTTTATTTTAGTAGTGAGTAGAGTTTCCTAGGTTATTGAATTAGAATAATTACTGTGACAGGAAGTTGTTTTGGTCCAATAAATAACATGTGGAATAGTAATTGTTTGTGTTTATTTTGATCCAGAGTTGCATGGTCTTTCAGAGTACAGAATTACCTCTTTTTGAGTTAACACTTAAAATCAACAGAGACTTTTAAATTGGTTTGTGGTAAAGGAATAAGGATTAAACTCTAATTGCAGTTATAATTTGAGTTATCAACGCTTGCTGGATAAATCTCATCGGTCAGAAACCGATCAGATCACCCTGTTCCAGCATAAATTAGTTCGGAACAGTTTATTAATAAATGCATTATTGGTATTAATCATTACAAGCTTATAGCCCTGGGATCACAACCATTTGAACTATATGTCTTATATATTTGAGTTTTGTTATATATTTGAGTTTGAGTTTGAATGACCTATTATTAAAATTATAATAGCAAATTATAATTAATAATAATAATCATAATCAAACAGGTTTCTGGCATAACACCTTGCATAGCCCGTTCTTTCTGCACTGCGGGCTTGGAACCCTAATAATAAATAAATATAACATAGAATAACCCCTCCCTGGGCTGCCACCTTACCGTGGTGGAGGGGTTTGAGTGTCCCAATGACCCTAGGAGCTATGCTGTCAGGGGCTTTATGCCCCTGGTTGGGTCACCCAAGGCAGACAGGTCCTAGGTGAGGGACCAGACAAAGAGCAGCCCATAGACCCCTTATGATGAATAAGACAAATGGATCTTGTGTTCCCTCACTGGGGCCCCACTCCAGAGCCAGGCGGCTAGTCGGACCTGTGGCCGCAAGGTTGTCGGTGCATGTCGCGGCGGCAACCCTCGAACACGCTGGTGGACACCAGCGGTGAGGGAATCTGTCAAGCTGAAGAAGGAGTCCTATCAGGAGGATGTGCTGCCCCTAGTGGAGGAGTTTAAGTATCTTGGGGTCTTGTTCACGAATAAGGGGAAGATGGAGCGGGAGATTCATTGGTGCGGCGTCTGCTGTGAAGCAGGCACTGTACCGGTCCGTTGTGGTGAAGAGAGTGCTGGGCCAAAAGGCAAAGCTCTCGATTTACCAGTCGATCTACGTTCCTACCCTCATCTATGGTCATGAGCTTTGGGTCATGACCGAAAGAACGAAGTTCCCGGATACAAACGGCCGAAATGAGTTTTCTCCGTAGGGTGTCTGGACTCTCCCTTAGAGATAGGGTGAGGAATAAGGATTCCCCCGGAGGAGCTGGCTCAAGTGGCTGGGGAAAGGGACGTCTTGGCCTCCATACTGAAGCTGCTACCCGCGCGACCTGACCCCCGATAAGCGGAAGAGAATGGATGGATGGATAGAATAACAAATTGAAGATTAATTGCTTTTCTAAGGACAACTACAAAAAGGAAATTTGAAGGGCTTCAGGTTTTCAACAGGTCAGGTTATGCACATCATTTATTATATAAACATGTAAACATGAAAAATTTCCAGACGGGACAGTTTAGCCTGGGAAAGAGTCAAGAACAAATGTTATGACTAATCTAACTCAAGGTAAACATCTGAATTTGACTAATCGGCTAGGTCAGTATGTTTTTGCCTTCGACAGGGACTGGAGCTCGAATAGAATTTCAGATGATGTCTACAGTAAGGGTGAAAGGGAATTTTTAATAAAAATTGAAGGACACAAAGTTTCTGCGATCAGATCAACTAAATATAGCTTGCTCACATAATAAGTGCACACTTAGATTGTAAATACACTGAAAAGCATACTGTTTAGAAGGTTTTATGTTTATTTTTACAGTTGTGATCTGTTAAGCATGATGGTCAAACGATGTTCTAGGGCCGAGTTTCGGGCTTTAGCAAAATGGTAGGAGCTTCACATCTGACGGATTAAAATTAAAATTAAAATTTTTTTTTTTCTGTATAGCTCGATTATTGTTCTTAGTTTAGTTTTAAACAGTGTTCTCGATGCTGAATTAAGGGGGGGGGGAAACTATTATCATTGCAAAAAACACTAGAAGCTCATAAACTTAAAGAGAAAATCATTACTTGTGCTGATGAATAATTATGTTGGACAAAGTGTTATTCAGTTCACTTAAACGTTTCACCTTAGACCAACTGTGATTTGGAAAGATATATATATATATATATATATATATATATATATATATATATATATATATATATATATATATATATATATATATACACAAATAACTTTCCAAACAAAATATTTATGTTTAAAGGCATTAGTTAAATTTTTATTTTCTTTTAAATTTGGCATCTCCAGTAACAGGACGTAACTACATTCAAGGTAGCTCTGCAGATAATTTGAAAGAATGAGATGTTTTTTGAACAAAATTTTAAAAGGAAAGGAAAAAAACAGTACTGAAACTGTAAACATCCCTCTGTCTTTTAGATTAAATATGGTAAAATATAGTTACGGTTTGAAGAGTCTTTTTATTACTACAGAAGTCTACAATGCAAACACCACATTATCAGATAAAAGAACCAGGGGAGACCGAGAACAGGCAGAAAGTTCCAAAAGTTCTGTGAAAATAACTTTGTTGTGTCTAGTCAGTTGTAACTTCACTTACATAAGTGAACCAAGGTGCATAACATCATGGTATGACCACTCTATTAGAACTGCCGATGCACATGCTGTTTTGAAATCTATTGAAATCCATCCATCCATTCATCCATTTTCCAACACGCTTATCCCTATTGGGGTCACAAGGGGTGCTGGTGCCTATCTCCAGCTGTCAATGGGCGAGAGGCGGGGTACACCCTGTACAGGTCGCCAGTCCATCGCAGGGCCTATTGAAATCTTGTATGAGTATTCCATCTCAGACCATGTCCCATGTCTTATCGTGCTGGATGTAAACAGCCTGCCTGAGTTAACGCGGAGTAGTTGATGCCTGTAAGGCTAAAGTGGAGTCGACCAAACTCTCACAGAATTATCTCATGTAGTATTGGATGAGAACTGATATAGCTCTAAGTAACAGGTCCATCCCCTTAGTAATGGGGTTACTAAGGGGGTGGACCTGTTTCGGTTCAATTTGCATGTTATCTAAGCCATTACAAGGCCTTTGTTGGGCAATACTATAAAGCTTGCTACTCCACACTACTCCAGACATTTTGAATTGAGAAAGCTTTCTGGATAGGAAGTGAAACATCTTAAAACTTCGAAAAAAGTCCAGTTGTTTTTTTGTTTTTTTTTACCTTTTTGGTATGACCATGACCTGGATGACTGAGAATCTTCACCAGCATCTAAGTAACATACTTCTTCCTAAACATGCTATTCTGTACACTGATGTTAATTGCAAGGAGATCTTTGTAATATCAATGAGTGTATTGTTGAGGCTGTTCTTAAGAGTTGTAGTTTGTACCTTACATGGGCCAAACGTAAAGGGATTTAGCCAGGTTGGAACAAGCATCATGCAGAAGCTAAGCAAGCTCATGAGGTATGTGTGCAAGCTTGTAAATCCAAAGCCGGGCATGCCCTTGAGTATAAAAGACTCACTAACACAATGTGATTCGCTAAGTAACAAAACGCGAACAAAACGTGAGAGCTGACTCTATGGCTGACAAACTACTTTCTAACAATGTGGTGAGCTTTTGGAATGAGGTTTGAGCTGTAAACAGAGTTAAGACACAAGTGGCAAGTGTCATAAAGGGCGTGACTGGGATTTAAAATGTCATAATCTCGGCACTAGTGCTGGTCTTATTCATTACCTGACACACCTGTGCAGCTCCGCTCCGTTCTCATCACCACTCATCTGATCCAGCTGCTCCTGTCACTGTATAACCAGCCTTCAGACCAGACACTAGTGCAAGATTATTTCGAGCCACCGGTAAGATTAATCCAGCGTCTTGTCCTGACTACCTGCTTGCCTGTTTTCTGACCTGTTCTGCCTCCTGTTTTGCTGGGCCTGTCTGACCCCTGTCTGATTAGCAAGCCTGCCTGTTACCAGACCTTGGCCTGCATCCTGCGCCCTGACTTTGCCTTGGATTTCCACCTGGATTCTCACTGGACCTCTGATCACCTGGCTCTGACTCTGGATCTCACCTCGGACCACGGAGTCTGGAAATTCCCCCTGAACCTCCTGCCTGTCATCGTTTTAACGGCTCTGACCTTCTGCCTGTACCGTGACCACCGAGTATCAATCCGAGCCCACCACAGAGCTTCCCCGATCAGAACGGGAATCGTTGGCGTGCCTACCAACCAACCGGAACCAGCACTCATTGTTCCAACCAGTCCCTGGACCGTGAGAAAGTTAGTGACCGTTTCTCCCTTTTCCTATTGGCGAGATCACTAACCTGCTGTCTCTGCTTCCAGAGGTTCCTGCCATAGACGCTGACGATAGTCCTGCGACCTGCTGCAGTTTACCAATTAATAAACTGTTTTTAAATGTAATCTGTTTGTTATGGCTGAATTCTCGGTCCTTAATCTCTGAGCGTAACAGAAGATATTGTAGAATTTTGGAGGCAGCACTATTTTGACATATTTAACTCTTTAAAATAGGAAAGATTGAAAATCAGGATGCAGTGACTATTACTTCATGTGAACTCCAGGAAGCGATACATTAGCTGTCTGACAGCAAGGCTACTGGCTCTGATTTCTATGAAATCACGGTACACTGGTACAATTGTCTTTTATAGTTTTTACTATTGTATTGTTGTGGAGTGTTTTGTTTTCTTTTATGGACTATGAGTCCAATCAACCAATCAATCGAGTTTTTTATGCTGTAAGAAACTTTTGTAATGTGCCATGGCAAAAGTAGGACCAAATCAGCAGAGCACCAATGGAAAAAAACTGAGAAACTTTCAATTTCTGAGAAAATAGCGATTATTGTTTTATTGCAAAATATCCTCGTTGACATAATAAAGAAATCCCTCAGGGCTGTCAATGACCATTTCGGAGGTTTTAAAATGGTCAACGTTGTGTTTAAATCTCGGGCTGTTTTCATCTTAAAATCCAGCCGAGCAGGATCTGCATGTCTAGGAGTGGAATACTACAGCTCATTTGTGTGGCTCCGTGCTGCCTTTTGTTATGCGTGTTGGCCAATAAACTGGGTACTTGAAGAAAGCAGATGGCTACTTATGCAGCTACTTGTGAAGATGGACCGAGCTGAACGGATTGTCCAAGAGCTGAACTGTGTCTAGCTCAGCACTCCGCTGTGGGAGTACATGTCCACCAGCCCAGGACCTCGACACTGGAATCGTTTCAGATTCTGAATCAGGAGAGCTGAAGTGGCACAAACTGACAAAGCGACTGCATAACTTTGGTGAACATTCATCATTTCCAATGCCATTAATCGAAGACAAAAATGATGAAGAAAGCTTGGACTCGCGGCAGAGGAGTGATCATTAACATGAATACATTGCATAATAACTTAACCATGGCTATACACTGCTCCGCTGTGGGAGTAAAGTTTTACCAGGACACAGATGCTGGACTTGCTTCAGATTATGAATCAGAGAGATCAGCAGAAATAATAGCAATAGAGAGCATTCCTAGTTTCCAGTCGACGGTAACCAAAGATGAAGAAGATAAAGAAATCCATCCATCCACGGTGGGACACCGTGGATGAATGGATTTTTTGCAGCAGCAGCAGAAAGAGAGTGGCAGAACATGGGAGTCACTGAACATTGGGTGAGTTTGAGAACTTTTTAAAAACTGATTATGAGGTATCATATTGAAATTAAAGCCGTGCATCATTCTTTCATTTTAATATCCAAACATGATTTAAATGGCAGATTATTTTGTTATGTGTTTTTAATGTAACACAGGACATGAAAATATATATTTCTTGTGTTTCAATTGTATGCTTAGCTTAATAGCATGGAAAATGTAGTGTATACAAATGTGTGAACACACCTCTATTTATACCTGATTTCTGAGCAGTCACACAGATTGATCACCAACCTCCAAACTGCAAGAAATGTATAATCTCTTTATTACTGTTATAGCTGGAAGATTGCTCCAGGAGATTTATTTGTATTGTAATGGCAATGTGAAATATTATCTTGACAAGAACCCATAAAACGAGTTTTTGAAAAGTTCCCTGAAAAACAGAACGAGCAATTAAAGAACAACAATATATTGTGCATAATGTTACTTTCAGACACAAAAACATGCAGCAATAAAAAAATAACTTTTGACATTTAGCAATTTTGTAAATGGTAAATGTTCAAGTTTTTTTACTTAGTTTTGTGTGTGTGTCACCTTGGTGTTGTAATTATCTTTGGACAGTTGAAAGAGTTTTGTTCAATGCACAGATCTAAGACAGATATTGTGTTACATGCAGAGATGTACACAATATTTACATAGAAAAATAGTGCTGTAAGTGAACCCTCTATTGACAGGCATTGAATGGGTGGGAGGTGTTGCAGAATGGTATGCTAATTAATTTAAATTAACAGCTGTTGTTAACACCAGCTTTTCTCACTAATCTTCCTTGCAGAGTGCCAACATTCAAATGGTCATATTTTCTTCAATTTTTTAATTTCCACAAGTTTGATATCATTGGAAATCTTAGATTTTACTCTTTCAGAATCTGTAAATAACTCAAATCGGCTCCGGGGAGACTTGCTCCTGGTTTTGCTGTGGCCGATCAAATTTTATTTGCAAAAAATGCATTCTGCATTATTTGCAAACCTAATTTTTGAGTTATTCAAATCTGCCTAAGCAATACATTTTTATTTATCTATTTAAATATTGACCTAAACCGGACCTATGAGTATAAAAAGGTTTAATCAAAACCAAAAAAAAAAAAATTTGCCACCCAGAGCTGAAATCTGATGTTATTGCCTTTAGGGCTATTAATGATATACACAGACCTTAGTGATCTGGGTTGTGGTGGTAGTGCTGATAGTCTCTGAGGTGATGGTCTGGGCACTCAGCAGCATTCCTGAATCCTTCTCTGCTAGGTTTTCCATAGGCTGTCGAAGAAATGCATTAAATCATGAACTTCTCATGTACAACATACTGATCTCATTTGAGTCTTTAATTAGGGTCCTGACCTTAATAAGTATTCCCTCCTTTCAACTCCTTTATTTAGATAAGAAATTATTTTATTATCCTACAATAGGGAAATTTGGCTGTGACAGTGGCAAATACACTGAGTTTTTTAGTGATAAGAGTTAGATCTAAAGCAACAAAGAATGTGCTTATCAGAAAGGCCGAAATAAAATAAAATTTAAACACCAGAGTATTGAACAATTATCGATAAGAATAGCACACTCAGGTAAAAATCCTAAATTAAACAGTGAAAAACACACCCCTGACCTAATCCAGAATAACTTCAATTTGATTTAAATCGAAACAACTTAACTCTTTTATTTTTAGCATTTTAAATACCCTCCTCTATTGTAGTTTAACTTATAGTTTCAGTCTATAAGTTATTAAAATAACTAAAAACCCTTTTACAGCCCGGTGGCGCAGATTGTATGGCTGCCCCACTTCCCTCAGTCTTCTCAATGTTAATGCTTTAGAGTCCTTGGACTTGATATAGTGCTTTGTAAGTACAGGCCATTTACCATTTGAACTTTAACTGTAGCTAAAGAAATTAAGAAACAAAATTTACAAAATATGCTTATTTATACAAAGTAAATAATATCCCACACTAAATGTTCAAAATTACTTTATTGGAGCACCAATGAAGTGATTGCTAACTAGTTGGATATCCTCCTCAGAACAAATCTTAACTTCTCCATGCAGGAAAAAAAAAAAAATTCCCTTTGACGTAAAGACTATTTTGCCTGCAGTGTTCTACAAAAAAGGGTTAAAAAAATAAAACAACTGGAGAAGTTCTGCCCTGGGACTCACTGAGCGGCGACCGCCGCACTGAGTTTGCAGCCAGCCGGCTGGAACCGACTCTCATCATCGGTCCCGGACTGAACATTGAGAAGAGGTTAGTGACCATCACGTTTGTGAAGAATCACTTCCAGTTAAACTAACGTGCTGTCTCTGTTCCCAGAGGTTCCTGCCGTAGATGCTGGCGCCGCTTGCTATATTTCAGTTTTAAATAAACTGTTTCGTAATTCTAACTGTTTGTCTGATTTGAACACTGGGTCCATCTGTTCCGATCGTAACAGTGTTCAGCCATGTGTCGTTGGAGAGGTTGTTTGGGTTCTCCAATATAAAGATCAGAACATTCCGCATTGCACTGAACTGCATACACCACCCTTTTGTCCTTAGGATGGACCAGCCACTGTCTAAGGGGCCTTTAGGGTTTGAAATGTACTGGGAACTCAGGAGAAAATCCTCCTCAGTTTTTCAGAGATTCCGGCAACATATGGGATGACACTGTTTTTGCACTTGTTCTTCTCCATGTTCTGTTCTGTGATGTGTCTTTTGGATTTCCTTGCTGATTTGACAAAAGCCCAGTTAGGGAATCCACAGGTTTGGAGAGCATTTTTGATGTAAAAAAGAAGATATTGGTCTGTGTGAGTAGGTTTCCTGTAGACTTCAATGTTGAGGTTTTCGTCTCTTTCCATGCTCACTAAGCAGACCAGAAAATGTAGCTTGTTGTTGTTGGCATCCTCTCTGGTAAACTTGATGTTATTGTCCACTGAGTTGATTTGTCTTGTGAAAGCTTCTACTTCTTTTGCCTAGATTTTGACCCAAGTGTCGTCCACATATCTGCCCCAGTGGCTTGGTGGTGTTCCTCTGAAAGAGTCTAAGGCTCTCTTTTCCATTTCTTCCATGTTAAGATTGGCCACAATCGGTGACACTGAAGATCCCATAGCACAACCATGCTTCTGTCTGTAAAGGTGATAACTGAACTTGAAGTAGGTTGTGTTCCAGTAGGGTACAGATCTGGTCCGAAATTAAATTGTGGGAGTGAAGGAGTGAAGCTTCCTGGATGGGAACCGAAACGTCTTCAGCTTCAGAATAGAAGTCCAGTTGTTTTATTCTTAACCCTTTTTTGATTGATCATGACCTGGATGACAGATAATCTTCACCAACATATTGGACTGGAGTTGTTCTGAGCTCTCATGTGCACCACCATTTTAATCTACTCTCTTTCAGTTTAGGTGTTGTGGTATAGCTTTGAGAAATAACTTTCTGCTCACCTGACCTGGAATACATCACAGTTAAGTGCAGACCATATAAACTGGCAAGAGAGCTCAGCTCTGTGATAATCATTGCAGTGTACATCCAGCCGAAAGCTAATGCTAAGCTAGCTCTGGAGCAGCTTTAATGCGCTGTTACCAGCCAAATGAACAGTCACCCAGAGGCTGCTGTGATCGTTGCTGGGGACTTTAACCAAGTTAATTTAAAGGCTGTGCTCCCCAAATTCTATAAATTCATCAAGTACCCGACCAGGGACAATAATATAGTAGATCAAGTTTACTGTAACATCCCAGGAGCCTACATAGCAGCCCCTCACTTCGGTTCATCAGACCATATCTCTGTGGAGCTTATTCCTACCTACAAGTCAACGATCTGCAGACCCAGGCTTGTGATAAAAAACATTCAGGCTTGGACTGAGCAGGCCTGCTTAGCTATACAGGACTGTTGCGAGCACACTGACTGGGATGTGTATAAAGAGGGCCCTGATTTAGAGAATTATACATTGTCTGTGTTCATCCCTGCTGAAGGTTTGGGATGCAACTTTCAGCTCAGGAGACAAACTGGCCTACAGCAGGGTGAGATGTGAGCTTAAAAAGGCATCCAGAAGGCCAGGCAAAGGTACAAACAGTGCACCGAAGACCACTTTAGTAACAACAATCCACACAACATGTGGAGAGTCGTCAGAAACATCAGAGACAGGGATGATCACAGCAATCAGCGGCTGAGAAACGACCCTGACACCTTAAACATTTTTTGCACGCTTTGATTCTCCAAGCAGCAGGGAACCTGAACATCTTCCCCAGCCAGAGGAGCACCATCAGCCTCTTGTCCTGCAGCTGCACCAAGTGTCCTCCTCCCTGAAGAAAGTAAACACAAACAAGGCTGCAGGTCCAAACATGGTATCAGGTTGGACGCATAAATCATGTGCTGACCAGCTAGCAGGAGTCTTTCTGGACATCCTCAACGTCTCCCTGAAGCTCTCCACGGCCTCATCACAGACACGAAAGAAATATTGAAAATCTTTTGCAGAGTCCTTTAACGTTTTCTGAATATCTTCTGCCATATCAGTGATTCTGTCTGCAACTGTTCTTCGGGACAAACTGATGATTTCAAATATTTTTACTTTGTCTGGAACTAGCAGCTCTGCAGCAGCAACAATGCATTCCTTCACAATGTCTCCTTCGGCATGAGGTTTCAGCTTCTTAGGAATTAATTCACTCACCACAAAACTTGCCTTTATAATATTGTCTCTTTCACCTTGTGGTCTTGTAAACGCTGATTGTTGTGCCTCCAAACTCTGACGAAGTGCTGTAACTTTATCAGTTCGCAGCTGCCCTCTCAACTCCTCCAGTTTAACATACTCCTGTAATGTTAATCCAGATTGGACTTTTTCGTCACTGCCACTGCCCCCCCACCCCGCCCCCCACAAACTAAGCACACAGGTTTGCTTTTCACTTCAACGAAAAAAATATTTGTTTGTCCATTTGTCTTGAAAAACGCAACATTCAGCGTCCACTTTTCTTTTTTCTGCCGTCACTATGATCGACACCTTTCCATCTGCTCATCTCAGTGTTGTTGTGTTCACTGACCCCGATCCTAGCTTGGACAAATGCATAACTTATACCATTTCTCATAACTCATACCATTTCTTTCCGGGTTTTTTTTTTTCTTATCCAGGCTTTAATTGTTTTATTTGTACAATTGTCATGATCTCGGCACTAGTGCTGGTCTGATCATCATTCTACACACCTGTGAAGCTCCGCTTCACTATATAACCTGCTCTCAGACCAGCCTAACCCCTGTCGGATCTAATTGCCTGTCTGTGTGCCTGAACTTTTCTGTCTCCTGATATTTGAGTCTGCCTGACCCCTGTATTCTCCCTGGACCTTGGATCATCCGGCTCATACTCTGGACCTCTTCTCAGATTACAGATTCTGGACAGTCCCCCTGTACATCCTGCTTGTCGTCGCTACCACGATTCTGATCCCCTGCCTGCCCTCTGACCACCGAGAACCTGCCAAAGCCCCCCCTCAGGTATTCCAGACATTAACAAGGTTAGTTAGCGTGCTGACTATACGGCCGGAGCCAGCTATCACGATCCCTGCCAAACCCCGGTTAGTGACCGTTATATCAGTTACTGTCCTGTCCCGGAAAGCCTGTGAGGTCACTAACCTGTTGTCTCCGCTTCCAGGGGTTCCTGCCATAGACGCTGATGATAACTCCGTGACCATCCACAGTTTAACTTTCAATAAATTGTAATTATCCGTATACTGCTTGTCTTGTTTGAATTCTGGGTCCTCTGTTTATGACTGTAACAGAAATAGCATGGCGGGCCAGACGAAAGGGTAATAAGCTGTATATGGCCCGGTGGCCAAGGTTCCCCACTCCTGCACCACAGAAATGAGGTCCACAATCTGACACAGTGGTGCTCCAGGCACAAACTGATGCTGAACACCAGTAAGACCAAGGAGGCCATTGTGGACTACAGGAGGTCCAGAAGGACTGAACACACTACTCGCTCCATACAGGGGGAGGTGGTGGAGCATGTGGACAGCATTAGGTTCCTGGGCATTCACATTTCTTTTGAACTCTCCTGGATTGTGAACACCTCCCACCTGATGAAGAGGGCCCAACAACGGCTCTTCTTCCTCAGGAAACTGAAAAGGACTGGACTATCCACTAAACTGCTAAAGAATTTCTATAGAATACCATAGAAAGTGTGTTATGTCTGAGCAAAACAATATGGTATAAAAGCTGCACAGTGCCAGAGAGGAAGGATTTAGCATGACTGGTGAGAACAGCGCAGGGGATTGTGGGATGTCGTATGTAGGATTTGGACACAATTTATGCAGAACAAGTCCAAAGAAGGGCCAGACAAATTTACCAGACACATCCCACCCACCCAGGCAATACACCGCTCACCCTCTCCTATCAGGTAAACGCCTCAGAAGCATTAAATCCAAAACAGCTTCTTTCCAAGGGCTGTGAGGGCTATCGCCCCCTGATGGGAGACAATAGTCCTACATTTACATGTTAAAATCGTCCACTGTTATTGCCATGGTTCTTCAGCAGAGGGTGACAGACCCCTGCTGACAGTCTGTCCATCAAATGTTCATCACATGTGACAACTATATATTACAATCCATCTAATATTAAATATGTTTAAGTCTATCATATGTTACAATCACTTTACTGTTGCCTATTTGCACACTATTATCTCAAGAATATCTAAATGCACATTTCTGTAAATAAAGCCCCAGATCATTGCACAAAAGCATGTTATTACCTCATTATTTGTTATCTGTGACTCATGAAGGACAGCTAATTCATGCAGGGACTGATATCAAAGCCCTGGGATTCGGATACAAACTGTTGATCTTCATCCTTTATAATGTGAAAAAAAGTAACCCTTGTTCATTGCCTGTTTGTTTGTCATGTGTACTCTTAGCCGGTGACAGTTAAAAAATCTTTGAACCTGTCCACTGCAAGCTTTGACAAGCCTTCTAAGGGACATCACGGGTAACAGATTCAATCCAACGAATACTTTCTAAAATGTTTGATAATCTGTGCAGTTTAAGGCTGCATTCCTCTTACCTGAGCTGACTCATATGTGATGGTCTTGGTTTCAGTGTGAACTAAGGGAATGTCCTTGTAAGTCACAGTTCCTCTTAAAGAGTTGGTGATGTCTGAGATGGTGACCATCTGGGCTCTCAACACTGGAGACTGCTAGGATGACAAACGACAGAAAACTCAATAGGAGGTTTAAACAACACTTAAAGAGTGCTAAACTGTCTTACATATGTACATATGAGATGCTTCAGTTAGTGCTATAGAGTGGCTATCAAAAGTATTCATACCCCTTGAACTTTTGCACATTTTGTCACATCAAAACCATATATAAACATATGGTGGTATATAACTGTGAAGTAGAAAGAAAATGTCAGGGTTTAGGATCTAAACCCGAATTCAGCCACACACAGAGCCACACACACAAGAGTCTTTATTGAAAGGTTGGGTAGTGGAATGAAGAATCAAACTGTACCAGGCTGTAGCAGAGGAATGGTGAAGATGGCTGGAGCTTGATGACAGAGCTGAAGCTGGCAGATGCAGGGAACTGAGGCTTGGCAGACGAAGGGAGCACAGGCAGGTTGACGTGAGGCAAGGCAAGGCAAGGAAGAGGTACGAATGCAGACGATCCAGCAGGGAATGGCAAACTGATGTAAGCTTTTATAGAGAGGTGAGCAGGTGGAATGAGTCCAGCTTGATTACTGACAGGTGAAACTGATCAGGCATGGAGTGGAGAAACTGGGCTGCATGTGAGGTGGAAGGTGCTGCACCTGGGGAACTCAGGATGCTTAGGAGCGCTGGAGAACTCAGGATACTTAGGAGCGCTGGGCGGCGGCTTGGCCGGCAGCTCGGGTACGGTGGAGGCCTCAGGCGGCGACTTATGACCAGGTGGGCGTCGCAGAGGGCGACCACATCGTGGCTGGGTCAGAGGCGGGCGACCCCGTCGTGGCTGGGTCAGAGGCGGGCGACCCCGTCGTGGCTGGGTCAGATGCGGGCGTTGCGGAGGGCGACCCCGTCGTGGCTGGGTCAGAGGCGGGCATTGCGGAGGGCGACCCCGTCGTGGCTGGGTCAGAGGCGGGCGTTGCGGAGGGCGACCCCGTCGTGGCTGGGTCAGAGGCGGGCGTAGCGGAGGGCAACCCTCTCGTGGCTGGGTCAGAGGCGGGCGTAGCGGAGGGCGACCCTGTTGTGGCTGGGTCAGCCCCATCGTGGCAACTTCTGAAAGCAACCAATTGCCTTCAGAAGTTGTCTTATTATTGCTAATAACTGAACAGAGTCCACCTATGTGTAATCCAATCTCAATACAAAAACAGATGGTGATAGCCTCAGAGGTTGGTTAAAATAATATTGGTGAGCAAATAGCATCATGAAGTCCAAGGAACACACCAGACAGGCCAGGTTGGGGAGAAGTTTGAAGCAGACTTAAGCTGTAAAATGATTTCCCAGGCTCTGAACATCTCATGGGGCACTGTTCAACCCTTCATACGGAAATGGAAAGAGTATAGCACAACTATAAACCTACTGAGACAAGGCTGTCCACCCAAACTTACAGGTCGAACAAGGAGAGCTCTGATCAGAGATGAAGCCAAGAGGCTCATGGTGACTTTGGACAAACTGCAGTTTCAGAGCTCAAGTGGAGGAATCTGTCCACAGGACAGCTAATAGGCGTGCACAAATAAACTGAATTGAATTTTTATGGAAGAAAAAAAAAAAAAACCTATAAGAAGTCCCATTTGCAGTTTGCCAGAAGCCATGTTGGGGACACACGTGGAAGAAGGTATTTTGGTCAGACAAGGCCAAAATTGTACTTTTTGGCCAAAATACAAAACAATATGTGTGGCAGAGAACTAACACTGCACATCACTCTGAACATCCCCACTGCCAAATATGGTGATGGTGGCAGCATCATGCTCTGGGGGTGCTTCTCTTCAGCAGGGACATGGAAGATGGTCAGAGTATATAGGAAGATGGATGGAGCCAAATACAGGGCATTCTTGGAGTCTGCAAAAGACTCTATTGGAGTCTGTAAAAGAATGGCGCGGAGGTTCACATTCCAGCATGACAACTAGCCTAAATATAAAGCCAGGGCTACAATGCAATGGTTTAAAACAAAACATATTCATGTTTCAGAATGGCCCAGTCAAAATCCAGACCTAAACCCCTGTGGCAAGATCTGAAATCTTCTGTTCACAAACGCTCTCCATCTAATCTGACTGAGCTTGAGCTGTTTTGCAAAGAAGAAGGGCAAACATTTTAGTCACTAGATGTTCAAAGCTGGTAGAGACATACCCTAAAAGACTTGCAGCTGTAATTGCAGCAAAAGGTAATTCCACAAATTATTGATTCAGAAGGGCTGAATACTTTTGCACAATGTCCTTTTCAGTTTTTTGTGAAAAAGAGAAACCATGGATAATTTTCTTTTCACTTTTGTTGTTCTTTCACATAAAACTCCAATAAAATGTATTTATGTTTATGGCTGTAATGTGACAATATATGGAAAGGTTAGGGTTAGGGGTACAAATAATTTTGCGAGCCACTGTAGATGCTATTAAGTCTTTTTTCATAAAAAAAAATTATTTAGGCTCCTAAATTGTGGAATGAGCTGTCCCTGATGGTCAGGCAGGTACCATCTCTTTCTGTTTTTAAAACTTGTTTAAAAACACATTATTTCTCATTGGCTTTCAACCCAGAGTGAGTAAATATCTGTGTCTTAATATTGCACTTTTTCCTTGTATTGTTTTTTTTTATTTCTTTAGCATATTTGTTTTATTGTTGTTTTTCGTTTGATGTTTGCACAAGAAGTCACTTTCTGAACAACTGCACATGCACAAAACCATCTTCCCTGCTCTACTGCTCCTCAGGGAGATTGCCTGAAAGAATCTCCCAAATCAACTCTGGTCTTATTTCTTTCTTCTGAGGCTTTCCTCTTCTTCTCATAAGACAATTTCCTTTTTGCGACTCTCAGTTATTTTCAAAGTATATGGTGAAAGCAGGTGCACACATGTGCAGCTAGCAAGAGCAAACTAACAAGGAACATGCATGTACGTTGCCTTTACATCAGCACGTCACAATGACTAGCATATGGGACAACCAATAGATAAGATTATCCCCCCAGAACTCAAAGCCAGAAAAAAATCATCCACTATACCTTTAAGGATGGGGATTTATGTATAAAGGTTAGAAAATTATTTTGTCTATAATGTAACATGAGTGAGCTTTCACATGGTTTTTGGATCTACTTCCTATTCCACATTTGACATTTTTGATCCAGCACCCAGTGTAGTGGATTTTGGGATGTGCTCATCTTTCCTGTCATAGGCAAAACAAAGAGCATTAATATTAAGATCACTTCCTCTATATTTCATCTTTAAAGTGTAGAAGAAGAGTTCTTCTAAATAAATATTTTTATTTCTTTATTAAATTTACAGTTTATAATTTCAATTTTTACAAAGGGAATGTTTATTTACACGTCTTTATGGTGTGGGACAAAGAAAACTGTCAGACCGCCATTACAGTTTTCATCTCGCGCAGCCCCTAGTGGCAGCTCGCACACCCCCAGGGGTGCGAGCACCACACATTGGGAATTCCTGGTTTATAGGGAAGATTACTTCCATCCCAAGTGAGAAATGAGAATGATTTAAGTTGATTTTACAGTAAATATCTTACTTGTAGCTCCTTTAACTTTTAAAAGACAAAAGGACAAGAACAGCCAAAATCCTTCTTCAAAAAGGAACCAACAAATTGATTCCTTTGCACCAGAAGCAAGTGGTGCAAGAAATAAATACATGCTCAATAAATATATAAGTAGAAAATAAATACACAAAAATACAGCATATAAATTAATGTAAGCAGCAATTAAATTATACAATGAGACATAAATGTAAATATCTCTTTTAATTACCTTATTTATTTATTGTTCTTTTTAATAATCACCTCATTTATTTGTTTTTTATTAGAACTGTCAACTTTATTAATTAATTATGTCACGGACCAGAGACAGAGGACCCAGTATTCAACCAGACCAAAGGGTACGTTTTAAGAAGGTTTATTTTTCAAAAACAGATGTGAGCAGGAACCAAGACAGGCAGGCAAAAATGAAGGGCAGGACAAAAACAAAGCTTGTGGTAATAAACAGTCCAAGGCAAAAAAGCAGGTAATCAGATAAGGCAGGAGAAACACCATACAGGGAACAGGGAATAGTGGCAAAACTAACCCATAGGCATGGAAAAAACAATGACGTGGCAGATTGCAAGGGGCAGAGGCAGGTATAAGTAAGGGAGTGATCAGGTGAATGGAGTGAAACTAATTATTGGCATGGGTGGAGCTAATCAGGAACAGGGAAGTGACTGCAAGTAAACTGAAGCTGATACGATGGTGACTGGAGAAGGGGAGTGACAGGGTGGTGACTACGAGGTGAAAAAATTCTGGCAGGTGAACTGAATTAAGACTGGTGACAGAAGTGATCGGAGCAGGCCAGAAAAACTTATAACATAAAATAAAATCAAACCACAATAAAACCCAAACTATTCCAAAACTGATACAGAACCTAAGACTAAACAGAACACATGCTATGATAGAAACCAAACAAGAAAAAACCCAAAACAGAAACTGATTTTAAGGCAGCAGAGTGAACTAATTAATCAAAGAACACATATAAACTATAACAAAACCCAAATCATGACAAATTACTTAGTTTTTAAATGTATTTATTTACGTCTATGTTTTAATAACAATGGAAACTTAAAATAAATGGGCCTTCTGAAATAAGAAGCATCTAATTAACCACATGAAACAGTGACTAAAATAAAAATAAAAATCATTCACATATATCCATATTCACATAAGGACATAAGATATTTTTTAGAACAGAGAGGTAAGAATGCTAACTGACTACAGTTAAACATAACGTTAAACATATTGCTTTTATTTTGAAAGGTCCAAGCCAGCTTTGCTACTGTATTTCATGATGTATGCGTGACCTATAAAAACCCAGTGAGGGCTGGCTTGAAAGTTGTTTTTGAAGTGGAAGCTGGCTTGACTCCAGTCTCACGTCTTGCTGAATGAATAAGAAATGAGCGTTCACTTAGAATTAGGCTATTCTGCGTCAGCATTCGGGTATTACCCCTACCATCAGCCTAGTTTATCCCGCTTCCACCTGCTCTATGTGCACCACAGGATGCTCCCAGCTTGAGCCCTGCACTTGGTTCAGGTGCAAAGGAGGTTTTACCCCTACCATTAGCCTAGTTTAACCAGAGATGTTCACCAGTCCAAGTGAGGTCTAAAGTCTCTAAATAGTTAGGAGACTTGAGGTAAGATTTCAAGTCTTTACTGTTTATCCTTAGGTCTAAACTACTACATGATTATATTTCAATCTTTATTACTTAGTAACAATTATCTTTTCATTATTGATATTACATCTACTCTCACATCAGCTAAAAGCTTATTTTTAATATTTTGAAAATAATAGCAATATAAAAATAAATTAAATAGATTACCGGAAAAAGGTGTCTTAATTACTCAGGAAGAAGTATAGATACTAGGGTTTATAAACACTTCTGTAGAAGTTGAAGTATCAGCGCAAGCATTTTACTCAAGTGAATGTGTAAAAGTATAATTTTCAAAACTGCTTAAAGTACAAATGTAAGCAACGTAATGCCATTAAGAACTAAAGCTTAGGCCACACCCCAGGAGTGATTGGTGCAATACTATGACTATAATATTATATTAAGACGTTGATGTTGAAAGATTCGGGATGTACTAAGGCTACCTGTTTCACTCACATAAGTATCTGCCCATTGAAAATTAATAACCTACAATGCAAATATATTAAAGAGCATTCAGTTTAATTTTTATAGTCCCAATTCACAACTTTTACAAAGTAAATAGCTTTATTTGTCATTATACATACAAGGTACATGCAAAAATATTACATAGAAGGATGGAGGGTTAGCCTGAGCTGCTGGCACTAATGACCGACCTGACCAGCATGTCTTTAGTGGTAGGGGAAATTGGAGCCTAACCCTAACTTCCTCCATACAGAAAGGCCACCTGCCGAGGCCTGGGGCTCGAACCCGGGACCTTCTGGCTGTAAGTTAAGAGTGCTAACCACTGTACCCCTGTGTCGCCCACAGTCTTATAAACGTTGAAAGTCAAATTCAATCAAATCATGCAGACTGATTGGTCAAAATGATTCCTATCTAATGAAACCCAACAGATTGCATAGTCTTGACAAGCAGCATTCACTCCTCCTGAAAGAGCATGAAGCCCCAGTGGACAGTCGTCTGCATTGTCCATGGCTTTGCAGCAATCTCTCATACTGAGTATGCATGGAGTGACGGTGGATAGGAGAACTACCCTTTAACAGGAAGGAAAACCTCCAGCAGAACCAGGCTCAGTGTAAACGGTCATCTGCCATAACTACAGAGATAGCTCAGGACAACCCAAGTCATTCTAACTAGAAGCTTTGTCAAAGAGGAAAGTTTGAAGCCTAGTTTTAAAAGTAGACAGGGTGTCTGCCTCAGGGACTAAAACTGGGAGTCGGTTCCACAGGAGTGGAGCCTGATAACTAACAGATCTCCCTCCCATTCTACTTCTGGAGACTCTAGGAACCACCAGTAGACCTACAGTCTGAGAGCGAGGTTCTCTGTTGGGAACATATGGAGCAATCAGATCTCTGATGTATGATGGAGCTTGAATATTCAGGGCTTTATATTTATAAGGTGGCAGCCCCTCCCTTACCGTGGTGGAGGGGTTTCAGTGTCCCAATGACTCTAGGAGCTATGCTGTCAGGGGCTTTATGCCCATAGTAGGGTCACCCAAGGCAGACAGGTCCCAGGTGAGGGACCAGACAAAGAGCAACTAAAAGACCCCTTATGATGAGCAACATTTATGGATATCATGTTCCCTCGCCCGGACGTGGGTCATCGGGGCCCACTCTGGAGCCAGGCCTGGAGGTGGGGCACATTGGCGAGCGCCTGTTGGCCAGGTTTTTCCCCATGGAGCCCGGCGGGGCTCAGCCCAAGAGGAGACATGGGTCCCCCTTGCAATAGGCTCACCACCTATAGGATGGGCCAAAGGGGACAGGTGCATTGCGAAATGGGCGGCAGTCGAGGGCGGGGACCTTGGTGTTCCGATCCTTTGCTGCAGAAGCTGGCTCTTGGGACGTGGAATGTCACCTCTCTGGTGGGGAAGGAGCCTGAGCTAGTGTTCAAGGTGTAGAGGTTCCGACTAGAGATTGTTGGACTCACCTCGACGCATGGCTCTGGAACCAGTCTCCCTGAGAGGGGTTGGACATTCTTTCACTCTGGAGTTGCCCCTGGTGAGAGGCACCGAGCTAGAGTGGGCATACTTGTTGCCCCTCATCTTGGTGCCTGTATGTTGGGGTTAACCCAGTGAACGAGAGGGTGGCCTCCCTCCGCATACGTGTGGGGGGACAGGTTCTGACTGTTGTTTCTGCCTATGCACCAAATAGCAGTTCGGATTACTCACCCTTTTTGGAGTCCTTGGAGGGGGTACTAGAGAGTCCTGGGGACTTCCTTGTTTTGCTGGGGGACTTCAACGCTCACGTGGGCAATGGCAGTGGGACCTGGAGAGGCGTAGTTGGGAGGAACGGCCCACCTGATCTGAACTCGAGTGGTGTTGTTTTGAGTGTCCATGACCTGCGGCCGCAGGTCATGGACACTCGGGTGAAGAGAGGGAGAGAGCAGAGCTCTCCACCGACCACTACCTGGTGGTGAGCTGGCTCCGATGGTGGGGGAGGAAGCCTATCAGACCTGGTAGGCCCAAACATATTGTGAGGGTTTGCTGGGAACGTCTGGCAGAGTCCCCCGTGAGACTGAGCTTTAACTCCCACCTCGGGGAGAGCTCTGAACACGTTCAAAGGGAGGTTGGGGACATTGAGTCTGAGTGGACCATGTTCCGTACCTCTATTGTTGAGGCAGCTAGTCGGACCTGTGGCCACAAGGTTGTCGGTGCATGTCGCGGCGGCAACCCTCGAACAGGGAAGCTGCCAAGCAGGAGTCCTGTCGGGCTTTATTGGCCTGTGGGATTCCGGATGCAGCTGATGTGTACCGGCAGTCCAAGCGGCAGGTGGCTCGACTGGTCGCTGTGGCAAAATCTCTGGCATGGGGAGGGTTCGGAGAGGCCATGGAGAAAGACTTCCGTACAGCTTCGAGGCGATTCTGGTCCACTATCCGGCATCTCAGGAGAGGGAAGCAGTGGAGTACCAACACTGTTTATAGTGGGGGTGGTGTGCTGCTGACCTCAACTTGGGACGTTGTGTGTTGGTGGGCGGAACACTTCGAAGACCTCCTTAATCCCACCAACACGTCTTCCATTGAGGAAGCAGAGCCTGGGGACTCTGGGTTGGGTTCTCCCATCTGTGGTGCTGAGATCACCGAGGTGGTTAAAAAGCTCCTCGGTGGCAAAGCCCCGGGGGTGGATGAGATTCACCCTGAGTACCTTAAGGCTCTGGATGTTGTGGGGTTGTGTTGGTTAACGCAGTTCCGCAACATTGCGTGGACATCGGGGGCAGTTCCCCTGGATTGGCAGACTGGGATGGTGGTCCCCCTATTTAAAAAGAGAGACAGGAGGGTCCGTCGGATAGTCGAATCTCGGATTCAGGAAGAGCAGTGTGGTTTTCGTCCTGGCCGTGGAACACTGGATCAGCTCTACACCCTCAGCAGGATCCTGGAGGGTGCATGGGACTTTGCTTTGTGGATCTGGAGAAGGCATTCGACTGTGTCCCTCGGGGGGTCCTGTGGGTCCTGTGGGTGGTACTCCGGGAGTATGGAGTACAGGGCCCTTTAATAAGAGCTGTTAGGTCTTTGTATGACCGGTGTCAGAGCCTGGTCCGCATTGCTGGCAGTAAGTCGGACTCGTTTCCAGTGAGAGTTGGACATCGCCAAGGTTGTCCTTTGTCACGGATTCTGTTCATAACTTTTATGGACTGTATTTCTAGGCACAGCCAAGGTTTTGAGGGGATCCATTTTGGTGGCCCTAGGATTGCGTCTCTGCTATTCGCGGATGACGTGGTTCTATTGGCTTCATCAGGGCGTGATCTACAGCTCTCACTGGAGCGGTTTGCAGCCGAGTGTGAAGCAGCCGGGATAAGGATCAGTGCCTCCAAATCCTAGACCATGGTCTTGAGCCGGAAAAGGGTAGAGTGCCTTCTCCAGGTTGGGGAGGATGTACTGCCCTAAGTGGAGGAGCCTCCACTAAGGCGTTCCCTGGCCTGGGAACGCCTTAGGATTCCCCCGGAGGAGCTGGCCCAAGTGGCTGGGGAGAGGGACGTCTTGGCCTCCCTACTGAAGCTGCTACCCCCGCGACCTGACCCCGGATAAGAGGATGGATGGATGGCTCCTGTTCAGAGCTGCAGGATTATAAACTCCTCCACTGTCAGCCAGTTCGGTGAGATGTTTCATCAGATCTGTCCACCTGCTGTAAGTGATATTGAAGAGCTTAGTTCCTGGCTGTACTGGATACTGTTGCTCCTTTAAAGACCAGACAGGCTAGAGCTGTCTGGTCTAGCGGGTGCTGTACCGATCCGTTGTGGTGAAGAGAGAGCTGAGCCAAAAGGCGAAGCTCTCGATTTACTGGTCGATCTACGTTCCTACCCTCATCTATGGTCACGAGCTTTGGGTCGTGACCGAAAGAACGAGATCCCGGATACAAGCGGCTGAAATGAGTTTTCTCCGTAGTGTGTCTGGGCTCTCCCTTAGAGATAGGGTGAGGAGCTCAGTCATCCGGGGAGGACTCAGAGTAGAGCCGCTGCTCCTCCACATCGAGAGGAGCCAGTTGAGGTGGCTCGGGCATCTGGTCAGGATGCCTCCTGGACGCCTCCCTGGAGAGGTGTTCCGGGCACGTCCCACCGGGAGGAGGCCCAGGGGAAGACCCAGGACACGCTGGAGGGACTATGTCTCCCGGCTGGCCTGGGAACGCCTTGGGATTCCTCCTGAGGAGCTGGCCCAAGTGGCTGGGGAGAGGGACGTCTGGGCCTCCCTACTGAAGCTGCTACCCCCGCGACCCGACCCCGGATAAGCGGAAGAAGACGGACGGACGGACGGACGGACAGGCTAGAGCTAAACCTAATCCCTGCTTTAATGAATGGACTCGAGCTGCTAGACGTGAATGTCGCTGAGCAGAGTGCAGGTGGAGGAAAGACAAGTTGCAAGTGTCCCTTCAGATTTTCAAAGACTCCTGGCACAATTATCCAGACTCAGTTAAAGATGCCAAAAAGGAACACTTGTCTAATTTAATCTCATCTCATAGCCACTATCCTCGTGCTCTTTTTAGCATCATTGATTCTTTTTTTAATACTCTGCAGACTATGGGTTTAGAAGCCTCTGTTGAATTGTGTAATCAGTTTAAGTTCTTCATCGATAAGGTTGCCTCTATATAAGGGCTGTGATAATTCCCTGTAATTCCCTTTATCTCGGAATCAGCCAGACGTCACTTGCTCATCTGCAGCTGGTGCAAAATGCTGCAGCACGTCTTTTAATAGAAACACGTAAAAAGTAGCACATTAGTGCTATGATTAGTGTGCATGCGTGAAAAGCAGCATGCTGCAGTTACATCGCTCCGTTTGCTTTTTAACTTTCTTACTTTTATCTTGTTTTGATTGCTCTTGTTTTTCACGGTAACTCTGTGAAGTATTGTCCTCTCTAACGAGGTCGTTCTCAGAGAGTTTTCGTACTTTTTTGTATTGTTTTTATCATGCCACGCTCACCGGGACACGCTGCCTTTGTTTACTCCGGAGAACAGCTGATCGCACTAATGCCGACCGGCGTGGTAGCCAGACCGGCTGTAATACCATCCGAACTCTAGAGAAAAACATGCCGAGGTTGCAGAGGAGGAAAGCAACATCGGGGGATGAAAGGAGGGTTGAGACGGGACGGGCTTATTGAAAGGAGAAGATTTAAGCGGTGTCTCCCCTCTGTTGTTATGGGAAATGTGTGGTCCCTTAGCAACAAGATGGACGAGCTAACGGCGCTAACGCGGAGCCAACCGGAGTACCGGGAGTGCAGTCTGATGTGTTTCACCGAGACATGGCTGCACAAGGACATTATGGACCAGATTGTCTCCGTGGATGGCTTTCACACTGTCTGGGCCGACCGGGACACTAAGAGTGGTAAGCGGAAAGGAGGGGGGCTTGCCATTCTAGTAAACAGCAGATGGTGTTACCCGGGTCACATCACCATTAAAGAACAGCTCTGTAGCCCGGATGTTGAACTGCTGGCCGTTGGACTCCGTCCATACCAGCTGCCTAGAGAGATCCCACAAGTCATCGCTGCTGTCCTGTACATCCCTCCCTCTGCAAATCCAACATCTGCCTGCAGCATCATACACACCGCCATCTCCAAACTACAGACCTCTGGTGAAGAGGAAGCCCACAACCACAAGAACTGTGAGGAGGTGGTCGGAGGAGGCTTATGAGGCACTGCAGGCCTGCTTTGAGGTGACTGACTGGCCTGCACTCTGTGAGCCCCACTGAGAGGACATTGATGGGCTCACAGAGTGCATCACCGACTATTTCAACTTCTGTCTGGACTGCAATGTTCCAGCTTGGACTGTCACCTGTTACGCCAACAATAAACCATGGATCACCAAGGACATAAAGGCCATTCTGAATGAGAAGAAGAGGGCGTTCAGAGATGGCAACCGTGAGGAGGTGAGGAAAGTGCAGGGGGTACTCAAACGTAAAATCAAGGAGGCTAAGGACAAATACAGGAGAAAGCTGGAGAATAAACTCCAGACCAACAACTTGAGGGATGTGTAGAGTGGGATGAGAGCCATCACAGGGTTCCAGAAGTCCACTGGTAATGGGTTGGAAGGTTGCGTGGACCGGGCCAATGAACTGAACCTATTTTTCAATAGGTTTGATACTGCGGCCCATCCCCCACAACTCTCTGCTGCTGGCTTCCCTACAACGACCACTCTACCTCCCCCCACTCCTCCTCCTTACAGACCCCCTGTCTGCTCCTCACCACCTCAATCCACATCCACCGACTCCACTCCTCCCCCCTGCTTCACATCAGGTCCTCCACAACCTGAGGACCTCACCCCTCCCCCTACTGTTACCTCTACTGTGTCCTTCACTCCTGACCTGGTGAGAAGACAGCTAACCAGACTCCACTCCGTCAAAGCTGCAGGCCCCGATGTTGTATTCCCCATGGTGCTCCAAGCTTGTGCCTACCAGCTGTGTGGAGTACTTAGCCTAGTCTTCAGCCTGAGCATGCTCCTCCAGAGAGTCCCCGTGCTGTGGAAGACGTCGTGCCTCATTCCTGTGCCAAAGACGCCGCGTCCTAGCGGCCCTCAGGACTACAGACCGGTGGCACTGACGTCCCATATCATGAAGACCTTTGAGAGGCTAGTCCTGGAGCAGCTAAGACCCATGGTCAGGCCCTTCACCAATCCACTACAGTTCGCCTACCAGCCCCGCCTGGGAGTTGAGGACAGCATCATCTTCCTGCTTCCTGAGTCTACACTCATCTGGACAAGCCGGCGAGCACTGTGAGGATCATGTTCTTTGACTTTTCCAGTGCCTTCAACACCATCCGTCCGGCTTTACTGGGTGAGAAGATGACGGCGATTCAGGTGGAGGCCCCCATCGTGTCCTGGATTGTTGATTACCTGACGGGTAGACCACAGTATGTACGCCTACAGAACTGTGTGTCTGACAGGGTGGTCAGCAACACTGGGGCCCCTCAGGGGACTGTCCTCTCCCCCTTCCTCTTCACCCTTTTCACCTCAGACTTTAACTATTGCGTCCATTTGTTGGCTGCATTGAAAAGGGTGATGAGAGTGAATATAGGACTGTGGTGAACAACTTTGTCACTTGGAGTGAGCTGAACCATCTGCAGCTCAACGTGACAAAGACTAAGGAGCTAATAGTGGATCTGAGAAGGACAAAAACACCTGTGACCCCTGTTTCCATCCAGGGGGTCCCTGTAGACACTGTGGAGGAGTATAAGTACCTGGGAGTGTACTTTTACAATAAGCTGGACTGGACTAGAAACACAGAGGCGGTCTACAAAAAGGGCCAAAGCCGACTCTTTTTCCTGAGGAGGCTGAGGTCCTTTAATATCTGTGGGACGATGCTGAGGATGTTTTATGAGTCTGTTGTTGCCAGTAGGATCTTCTTTGCTGTCACATGCTGGGGCAGTGGGCTGAAGGTCGCTGACAACAACAGACTGAACAAACTGATCAGGAGGGCCGGTGATGTTGTGGGGGAGGAGCTGGACACTCTGACGACCGTGGCAGAGAGGAGGATGCTGTCCAGGCTCCAGTCCATCTTAGACAATGTCTCACACCCTCTCCATGACACACTGGCCCAGCAGAGGAGCTCCGTCAGCAGAAGACTCCTCTTACCCAGATGCACCACAGAGCGCCACAGGAAATCATTCCTGCCTGTGGTCATCAATCTTTACAACGCCTCCCTCAGTGATTCAGACACCCCCCTCTGTAACTGACATTTATGCATTCTTTGCACCGTTCTTGCACAAGTCACTATCACTTTATTTGGATCTATAGTTATACATATATATATATATATATATATATATATATATATATATATATATATATATATATATATATATATATATATACACACATGTATATATATATTAACATATATGTATATATTTATACTACTTTGTGTGGAATGTTGTAAATATATATATAAAAATTAGGGCTGGGCAACGATTAAAATCTTTAATCGCGATTAATCGCATAATTTGCCTGATTAATCATGATTAATCGCATTGTATGCGCAAACTCCAATAATGAATTCAAAAGTAGTGTAAAGAGCACTTTTATTTTAATGTTCTGCTGCCATATAAACAAAAGTGTTGTAACATTTGTAGCACTTATCAGTAACACATATCTAGTGTAAAGCTCAACTTAAACATGTAAAACAAAAAATAGCAATAATAACAGCAGGGAGCAGCATTACCATTTTATGTTCAATACCAAAGTGTGAACCACAAAAAAAGGTCTACAGTAGCTATCCACTTCGCCATTACATTGGTTAGCTTCTCTGAGTCATTGAACTGTTTGGTGATGTCTACAGTGTGTTTGGCATTTAAGTGATATGTTAAGCCCAAGGTGCTCCGGTGATAAGAAAGTTTAACTTGGCAGTGGTTACAACTAACTTGTTTCTGTCATATTCGTTCCTGGAAGAACTTTAAACTGAAATGCTTGCTAACTCGATATGCTTGCATGTTTATTTGACGTTAACACGCGGTTTTTTGTTGTTGCTTTCTCACGTGCATATAGTGAATGGCAGGGAAAAAACAGGCAAAAATACATGGATACTTTGAAGTGAGAAGCGACTTCACCGACGGCGTCAATGCAGACGCCCCCCCGCTCCAACCGGTGTAGGTACCAGATCGGCTCGGGTGGTCAGATTGACTCAGGGGCCTGCGCCTTCTGATGACGTCACTATACATGATTGGTTTAACGTTTGCACAATTACGCAAAACATTGTGATTGGTCTGGACAACTTACTAGAAGTAATTATAGCGGGGTGTAGGTTTTATTCGAGAGCGGGATTGCGGTTTGTAAACCGACAATTTTACGAAGAAATTCTCCATGGGCCTTGCGCCTCCCGATGACGTCGCATTATGGCAATGCCACTCAAACAAACTACATAGAGCCCGCGGTCTGCATTTGTAACGAATCAATTTTATTTAGTTAATTTAGCGGTTTACTTTTTCTCAAAAGCTTCATGCTTAAAGATGAACATAGAAAAATGTTAAATCTTAGCAATTCAAAATAATCAACCCACTTTAATTGATAAAAATGAGGTAAAATATTTAGGTATAATGATTAACAAGGACCACACTGAAAATGACAAATATTCAAGCCATTTTACAAAAAAAAATATGACAGTTGGCTCAATTTTTGGAAGAATATTGTCACAATTTCATCTGGAATAATAAAAAATATGTGATCAGAAAAAACGAATAGCAATATCAGTAGAAAAAGGAGGAATAAACGTTATTGATTTTAAAGTGATGAATGCCGTGATAAAATTAAAAATGGCTGCAGACTTTTATTAAAAATGAAAAGAGTTTATGGTTTAGTTTCCCTTCACAACTTTTTTTTTTAAATTGGAGGTAGGAAATTTCTCTTAAGATGTAACTTTGATCCTGCAAAATTACCGATTAAATTGTCAGACTACCCCAGAAGCATTCCAAAATGATGTTAAAAGTTTTCATGTCTCGATTAAGTTACTGGAAAATAACCGTAAATTAAAAAAATAAAATTGATCTGTAACAAATGGAGACCGCAGGCGTAATGTAGTTTGTTTGAGTGGAGTTGCCATATATTTGATGTCATCGGGAAGCGCAGGCCCCCCGAGTCAATCTGACCACCCGAGCCGATCTGGTACCTACACCGGTCATCCGCACAAAACTTGTTCCGGCCGCCAACTCACCGCCTCGCCTAAGCAAATTTGTGCGGGAAACACCGCCTTCCCCATGTCAGCTTTGTTTTTTTCCACGTTTTACTTTTTCCAGCCAGCACGGCTGACAGCGAGGTTATTGGCGCATTATCGCCACCTACTGTTCTGATTCAAACCCCTACACCGCCGCAACAGACGGTCACAAAATAAAAGCATGTGAGCAACATGCGTTAATGCGCGATAAAGTAAATATCGCCGTTAATAGTCTAATGAATTAACGCAAAATTAACGCGTTAACTTGCCCAACCCTAATAAAAATGTTTGAAGATCTGGAGCGTGTAACAAAAGTAATTTCCCTCTGGGATTATGAAAGTATGTCTGATTCTGATTTCTGTCTGATTACTCCGGTCCTAGCTTCTCTTCATTGGCTCCCAGTGTATCTTATAGTTCATTTTAAAATCCTTTTGTTAATTTTTATAGTCTTACATAACTTGGCCCAGCCCTACTTGGTACAGCTTCTCCATCGCTACACCCCCAATCGGTCTCTTAGGTCCGCTGACCAGTTACTCCTGGTAAGACAGGGCCTTCTCTATTGGGGCCGAAAACTATGGAACTCTCTACCCATGCACATACGACAGGTCCCCTTATTGTTCATTTTTAAAGCTTGTTATAAACGTACTTTTACTCACTGGCTTTAAAACCAACTTAGATTTGATTTTACTTCATTTTTACTGGTATGGTTTTTATCTGTATTTGCATTGTTTATTGTGTTTTGTAGCAAGTTTCTTCATTTATTATTGTGTGTTTAGTTTTTTCCATTTTATCCCCATTTTACTGTTTTTAATGTTCAGCACTGTTTGTCAGCTGTGGCTGGCAGTAAAGCGCTTTATAAATAAGGTTAATGATGATGATGATGATGATGATGATGATGAATTGGCGCTATTTAATAAATGAGATAAACTGAGCAGCTGTCAGCATTCCGATATTGTATATTAGTATTATTAAAATTAAAATTAGTGTATTGTTAACAATCATCACACACTGTCAGTAGAAGTCAGAAAAAAAGGATGTAGGGCAAAATAAAAGGAGGAAGGAAGGAAAGGGAGGAAGGAAGGACAGAGCATGAAGGGTGGAGGACAAACACAACATTTGGACAATGGGATAGAGACAAAATTCTGGTAATACTATTTTTTTTCTTTTTAATACTTATCCGAACATAAAACTCGCTGAAAACAAATCCTTCACATTTCCAGACTTTCTACAAACACACTGAGATTTTCTTACAGGGGCAGGTTGGTTGGGCAGTGGCGCCTCCAGAAATGTTTCATAGGGGTGGCCAGATGGAGCCACTTAAACTCTTGGGGTGGCACTGAAACTAAAAGCCATGATTTCAGGATTTTATTCTACTATTGTAGTAAAGCTGCCTGTAGAAAACTATCAGAAAGACTGAAGTAAACACCTACTAATATCTTTTGGTTTTTAATGTTTTTTTTGGGATTTTTAATGTTCCTAATGAATGTGCATAGACCAATAACAGTACAGTTAACATTTTGAGTTGAACAACAATTCCTTTTTATTGTGTAATTATATATTTAGAATAAGGTGTACATTTATTCATTTATTGGAAAACAAAACAGTTACTAGGGGAAAGTAGATACTGACAGATACAAATAAAAGCGCGATAGAAGCTCAGGAAGAGCGGCTGCCTACAACTTAAACTGGACAGTGGGGGTGGCCAGTGGGGTGGCCAGGACATGGCACGGGGGGTTGGGATAGTTTTTTGTCCCCTAATAAATGAAATAAACCTTTTAAAAAAATGTCGTTTATGCTTTCTCAAGTTGAACATTTAAGTGTGCCAAAAATCAAAAAAAGAAAAAGACGTTAGGTGGCAAATATTCAATTATATTCAATTTTATTTATATAGTGCCAATTCATGATGCATGTTATCTCAAGGCACTTTACAAAGTCAAATTCAATCAAATTATACAGATTGGTCCTATCTAAGGAAATCCAGTAGATTGCATCAAGTCTTAACAAGCAGCATTCACTCCTCATGAAAGAGCGCAGAGCCACAGTGGACAGTTCTCTGCATTGTCCATGGCTTTGCAGCATTCTCTCATACTGAGCAAGCATGAAGTGACAGCGGAGAGGAAAACTCCCCTTTAACGGGAAGAAAAAATCTCCAGCAGAACCAGGCTCGATGTGAACGGTCATCTGACCCGACCAACTGGGAGTTAGTAAAAAAAAAATAATTTTTTACATCATTACAGGACTGTCTCAGAAAATTAGAATATCGTGAAAAAGTACTGTATACTAGTAGGCTATTCAACTAATCACTTGAATCGTCTAATTAACTCGAAACACCTGCAAGGGTTTCCTGAGCCTTGAAAAACACTCAGCTTGGTTCAGTAAACTAAATCACAAGTATGGGGAAGACTGCTGATCTGACTGCTGTCCAGAAGACCATCATTGACACCCTCCATCAGGAGGGTAAGACACAAAAAGAAATTTCTCAAAGAGCAGGCTGTTCACAGAGTGCAGTTTCAAAGCACATTCACAAAAAGTGTGTTGGAAGGGGGAAATGTGGCAGGAAACGCTGCACAACCAAGATCTGGCACCTGCCCACAGTGCCAAAACCACCAGTAACTGGTGTACTGACCATGGCATTACTGTCCTTGATTGGCCTGCCAATTCCCCTGCCCTGAACCCCATCGAGAATTTGTGGGGTATTGTGAAGAAGAAGCTGAAAGACACCAGACCCAACAATGCAAATGAGCTAAAGGCCGCTATTGAAGCATCCTGGGCATCCATAACACCTCAGCAATGCCACAGGCTGATTGCCTCCATCCCACGCTGCATTGATGCAGTAATCTGTGCAAAAGGATTCCCAACCAAGTACTGAGTGCATTAATGGACGTTTTCAAATGTTTGATTTTGTTTTGCTGTTATAATTTTTTTTTTTTACTTGGTCTGAGGAAATATTCTAATATTTTGAGATAGGATTTTTGAGTTTTCTTCAGCTGTACGCCATAATCAGCGATATTAAAACAATAAAAGGCTTGCGATATTTCAGTTGATTTGTAATGAATCCAGAATGTATGACATTTCATGTTTTTTAATTGCATTACAGAAAATAAAGAACTTTATCACAATATTCTAATTTTCTGAGACAGTCCTGTATATGTCAGATTAGTTTTTTTTGCTAGTCTTTCATAAAATAAAACAAATGAATATGCACCAACTGGGAAGAGGGATTTTACATTTTGGCAGGGCTCGGAAACAGGAGAATCAAACCTGCAGATATTTTCTTCCAGATCACAAGACTCACCACTGGTTGCAGCTGGCCGTTGACACTCACTGTGTGGAGTAGAGAGTTGGTAGAAAGACGCTTGTCCCACTCACTGGGTTGAGGTTCTGGTACTGACTCCATAAAACTTCTCTTGAGCTCACTGATACTAGTGTGGTGACGCATAATCTCAGTTTGGGTCTTATCTAGGTCCTTCAAGAATGAAAAAGTCATATTAATTTAATGATAGGGCAACAGGTCAAAAAATTATCACACACAACAATAGAATGAGTTAAATGTTGACCATAACAAGTGAGAAAAAATCCACTGAAAAGAGAATAGCACTGTGTACTACCATTGAACATTATATGAGTGAAAGGACAGGTATAATGGATGAGTGAATAATGACTTTTCTCTAATTATAAAGGTAGGTACAAGAAAAATGTCAAAGTCCCTCTCTCAGCATGCAGGGAAAGCGTTTTTAACAAGTTAAATGGTTTTGTGCTTTTCCTAAGGTATGTTCAGAAACTGGTCCCTATTCAGTACAAGGTACATACATTGCCTAAAATGAAATCTGGGGATTCACTTTAAAATTAAACTTATTGGCTAAACAAAAACTTGGATTACACTCCAGAAAATTGGAAAGATGACTGTCGTTCATGATTCTAATTTCATGGACTGGATTTATTAAATATAATTTATGCTCACTCTATTTGAACACTCCACATTACCCTCTCTGTCTAATGAATTTAAAGCGCTGTCTTTAGATTTTAATGTGGATGGAAAGAGGGAAGTCGCGTCTGTGAAACGCAAATGTCATTCTTTTCATTATAAAGCCTGTGAACGTGTTAAACAATGGTAAAAACAGTTACCAAGACAACAGAAGTGGCACAAAAACATTCAGCTTGACAAAGTACAGGTCAGATAGAAGATAAGGAAAGTTATTTGGAACAAGTGAAAAACAATTACAGCAATGTACAAAGATTGGGAAACTGATGTTACATACATGACTGGGAAAGAGTATAGCATTGCCACATATTTTAACTGTTAAAAAAAGTTTATTCAATAATAATGGAGATTTCCGGGTGAGACGGTCAGTCCTCACTACAGCTGTCTGTAGTCCAACTTGCAATATTGGGCATTTTTATTTTAACACGTATCCCTTTTTCTTTTTACTAATTTATTGTATATGAACTATCAAATAAAGGCCACCATGACCAAAAATAAATAGATAAAGCCTTATACTTAAAATAATTTTCATTTTGATTTCAAATAGTATCATCAGATTCCAGGATTATGGCTTCAGGATTGTAAGAACTCATTATCTAGCTTAGCTTGATACACCAGGCTGAATAATTTGTATTACTATGTTATGCCTGTGCATTTTCTACTTGGCTTTAGGCAAAATGTATGACAGGAAACGGGATGATGGCACCATGTATGAAAAGTGGGTAAAGCACTTTTATATCCACCATTAATGCTTTCATTGAAAACTCAGTTCTTTACATATGCTCCCACAGCCCATTAGAAAATGTTTTTTGACTGTTAGCATCAAATAGGTTTATCATAATACACCTTTTTAGATAACATGGATTAGTCTTTAAATTAGTGTGATATTTGCAGGTTACACCATAACAAGAGACTTTGCCCATGTAGCTTTACTGATTAAAGTTGCATGACGGTTTATTATGCATTGGCTTGAAGGTCTAACAGTATTCTCCGACCTCTGCACCAACTAATCAAGGATTTTTTGATCTGTCATATAACATTCTGGCCCAGTCTCAAAGAAACTTTCATATGTGGAGATTAGAGAATAGATCCACAAATGTTATATGGATAATTTACTCCTATCAGTGATGCCACGAGTATTCCATGTCTTATTGTGTATAGCAGATTTTATTTTAGCACTAATGACAAGCTAGGCAGACTGTTTTAAATAAAATGAATGGTTTCCCAGTCATATATTTCAGAAAGTGAAAAACTTAAATGACAAACAGAAGCAATTGATGTGAAACTACTTGCATGACAATCAGAGAGGAAAACGGTGCATGCAAACCCTTTTGGGTTGAGCTACAGAAAGAGAAAGAAAAAACAAAACAAAAACATGTCAAGCAAATGAAAACAAACATTACATTCATGCGCTCAGAACTGTTACAAAAACTACCAGAACTGGTGACACTAAAAATACAAACCTCCAACATTAAATTGCTATGTCTGATATAAATAGTTTCACCCTCAAGTCTCTTGGGTCTCTTCTGTGAAAAATGAGGAAAAGGAATAAAAACTGGTTGTAAGCAAGACAGGATAACTTTTATGTTCTGATGTCCGAATGACAGCAATGGCTATAATAGTGAGATAGAACAATCCTGTGCAGGAACATACAATGCAGTTTACAATTCCAAGTTTCCCAGCTCAGCAAAGAAAGGATGATGACCTTTGGTTGGTATGTGTATAAAAGCCAACAAGACAAATGAGAATCCTAGGATTTCAATTTACAAGATGTACATGCATAAAATGCTAGTGCATAAGAAGGGTATCTAGGTCTGTGCACTGAGTTTGCATAAGTTCAATAACATCATGTTAAATTTAAAATGTTTTTTTTTTACATTTTTACTATATGAGAACTCTGTTTTAAAAACTTTCATCATAGATTAATTTAAACACCACATTCACTTTAGTGCACAACATGAACATCTGTTTCTTTCTATGGGGTTGGAAGTGGAAGTAAATTGCTTTTAATAAATAAAGTAGATGAAATGGTAAGGGTTTATTTGAGTAATTAATTGTTTTCACCAAGACTCCTGAGAACATTTTAAACCTGAATTCAGCCTTTAGTATCTAAATTACACTGCTATCAGGTGCATACATTAGTTTAGCAAGCTGTTTAATTATTAGTGCTCCTGTGTATTTTATTACAATATTATGCCCTACTGCTGAAATGTAAGAGTAAATTATCCATCCATCCATATTTTGTTTATGCACAGGGGTGCTGGTGTCTTTCTCCAGCAGTCTTTGGGCGAGTGGCAGGGTACACCCTGGACAGGTCGCCAGTCCATCAACAGATACACACGTCATGTGTGGTGCACACACACACTCACATCAAAGGGCGATAGAGAGACCTTACAGTCATGTTTTTGGATTGTGGGAGGAAGCTGGAGTACCCGGAAAGAACCAATACATTCACAGGGAGAACATACAAACTCCAGGCAGAAAGACCTAAGGTATGGATCCGAACCTGGATCTGCTTGCTGCAAGGATATAGTGCTACCAACCCGTAATACCAAATAATAATAATACTACTAATAATAATAATGATATATAATTAGAATTATTATTATTATTATTTATAGCTGTAGTAGCTGTTGTATTTCTAATGAAACTGCCCATATCTTGACCTCAAAAATGCTTTTATTTATTATATGTTCTTGATAATTCACACAAGTTCTCACAAAATAGGCATCAACAAATCACAATAGTCAAGAAAATAAAGCATCATGCGACTCTCAAATGGAAAAGAAAAATAATAACGTGTACTTAAGTTGCTAATGATGATGCAAAAAACTAAGAATGCTGCAAACCTTCCTTACTCGAACCCTTTCCATCTTGTTATCCTGAAAAGAGAGCTGTTTCCCCATCAGAAGGAAGACAATTAAAGACTACGTTATAACTCGATATTAAAGGTTCAGCAACACAACAAAAAATGACTTGCCTTTGAGGAACAGAACAATTTTATTTAGTAATACACAGCTAACTCAGTTTGAATAATTAGATCAATTATACTTAATAATTCACTCTCTATGGATTTTAGGTTAAATGTAGGGTTCTTCAAAAACTACCAGGATTACACTTTCAAAATTAGGTATAAAATCCAGCTGGAATTATCAAAAAGAATTAGGCGCTCATTAAAGATTTCATGGCTAAGTAAAGGTGTTTTAAAAACAGCTTCTTGTGTGGTGTTCATATTTTTGCCATCCAGCGAGACCCACTGCATTTTGCGGTTTTTAATTTTGAATGCAATCAGAATATTTTATGTTAAAATGCTCAACAGATATCTACACCGTATCAGTTAAAAGCAATAAGAATATATGTGAAATATGCTTTTTAGATACAATTCATTAATTGAAATTCAAATAAATCAAAATTTAATAAAAAATCTATTAAAACAAAGTTTGAAAAAAATAAATGCAGAAATAACGCAAGGGTCTTTATGTTTGATTTATTTGAATCAGGGACTATTTACACAGCATATGATGAACACATGCGGCAACCAAATATTCTAGACAACACCCGTTTTTAACACAAAGTTTTACTAAATGTGTATTGCATATGCACAGCCCTTCTTGCCCTTCATCTGGGATGAAAACCTGAAAAAAACACTTGATGTTCTGCATATAGCTAATTGCCATCCATGGGGACACTGCATGAATTATTTACACATCCCAAAGTCACCCAGGTGAAATGGCTCATTTCTTGGGCAAGAGGTGTGCCTCTAGTATAACAGTGGTGATATTTCCATTGATTCCAATGGTTAAATTTTTGTTTAATGTGTTGCCAGACTGTGAAGCGGCGGAATAGTTCATTAAAGATTGCATCTTCATTTAGCACTGTCCTAGAGATGCAGTTGTATCGGAAGCTTGCAATGCAATTTTAGATGGTAAAAGGTCAGCAATTTTTTTTTTTGGCACTGATGAATCTTATTATAATGAGCAGTTAACTGACTCTGTGGAATGTCTTGCTATAAAGGTGTATAAATTACGTATTTAAATGTAAATATTTTCCAGCTAGTATTTACTATCATTGCTTTTTTGAAGACAGGGCAAAGGAGAGCGCAGCTGTCGCAAGGGTAGATTTGCAGGTGGATATATGTTGGACTCCTGGGGGACGTGGAGGATTGTGTGTCTGTCTATTTTGTCCGTCGAGGACATGGAAGATGCGTACATAATTGGATTTATGATAACAACATCGAGCTGTGAACACCCAGACTCAGATGCTTTGTAAGCGAAACAGCAAGATCCTTGCACAGTATCGCAGGCTGGCTGCAGTCTAAACTCAATGGTGAATGGAATAGCTTTTGGGGGAATTATAAACTCGATTTATGGCAGAAAGACCACACATTTGGCTGTTTCAGACTTGCCACTGAGATGTACCAGAAAGACCAAGGCGAATGGAAAACCTTTCACAGTCAAAACAGACAAAACAATTTGTTGCTATCTGAACTGGCTCGCCCGATCCTGGCCTTTGAGGCTGGTATCTCTAACTCTGGATGTTATGTAAACAATATTACACACTACCTGCCCTGAACTGATTGAGAAATACACCATCATAGACTACTAGCCCCGGGGACAAGTACCCCAGGTTGGATTTGCGCAGATGCGCTGGTCACTTGGGAGAACTGGATTGGATGCGCCCACACACCACCCACACATGTTATGCTTATGATGTCGTCTGCATGTTGCTTTTTTTGTGCTGAGGGTTTTTCTTGCATCCTCATACTGTCCCTATTGAGAGACAGTGTAAGAAATGTACTTTTTTCCCTTCAAACATCCCAATCAATTATTTTCTCTACTCTGCAAAAGGCAGTGCCTGTTTGTCTTTCTTGATGGGTTGTACTGAAATGCAATTTACCCCACAGGGGACAAATAAAGCAATGCAATTCAGGTGGTGTTTGAATTTTGCAATAATCTTATAATCTGTAGAAACCAAAACTCCCAACGCAACAGCCAAATTTAATTGAAGTTGTTCACACACACACACACACACACACACACACACACACACACACACACACACACACACACACACACACACACACACACACACACACACACACACACACACAGTGACAGTAGATCCAGAATAAAGGAGGACACAGGGCTGACAACTTTCATACTTTAGTACCAGATCCAGTAGGCCCAAAACCTCTGTATGTAATATGTGTAAGGAGTTATAACGTGTGAAATCATTAGCTACACTGACATGGGCAAAAGTAATCGGAATAAAACGCCGATCGGAATAAAAATGTGTCATGTAAGCAAGCCAATCAGAATATTGTGATCAGATTAAGCTCAATCGGAATGAAATTGTATTCTGTTGAGGAAAATAAATATCTTAGTTGTTATATTAATCAGGTACTTGTATTGAAGAACTGAGGAATGCATGGCTATTGACTGTGTCTCCCCTTTGAGGGCAAAATAAACATGCAGCTTGGGTTTATGGTTGGGAGAGGTCATTTGCTGAACCCCTGATAAAGACCGTTTCAGTAATAAATTAGCCGCTGTGTCTGTCCACACACCCCTTCCCGAACTAAGCAGGGGGGGGGGGGGGTTCACTACTCTGAAATATGTGTTCAGAGTAGTGAAAGACAGACAGAATCTTTTACATCGCCATGAGCCAGGATGTCGGGTTTATACTGAATACAACGAAATGGTAATGTAAAGTCTGTCTCCTTTGGAATTCCAATGAATTAAATATGCATATTTTAATGTTTGCCTCTGATAATTGTTTCACCTTTACTGCCAAATCTTAAACCGGGGTAAGACAGGCTTTCAGAGATAAGCAGCAGGCCGGTATTAATATCTACAATTTGGTCAGCCGTGACCCGGATTTGACAGTAAGTGGAGGAACCTTTTGAATTTGGCCATGAAGGAGTAATCGTTTACAGCACCACAGGGTCAACCCGAAAAAGGAAAGGAGATTTTTGATTCTCCATTGGCTGTAATTTAGACATAGGCTAAATCAAGCGGTGCTGTAGATGAGAAGCTCTCTTCTCAAAATATCAGGGGTTAAACAGAGCAACTTTTACGAGAGGTTTGAATGAAATATATGTTGAAACTGAGAGGCAAGAAGCTTAGATGCTGAGGCTGTAAAAAAAGATAGAATAGAATATAAAAGAGAAGAGACAGAATAGACTGTTATGATCTCAGCACTGATGCTAATTACTCACACTACACACCTGTTTAGCTCCTCCTTGTTTCTCATCACCTCTCATCGTATCCACCTGCTCCGGTTAGTATAAAACCTGTTCATCGACTAGACATCAGTGCCAGATTATTTCGAGCTTCTTGCAAGATCTATTCCAGCGTTCCCTGTATTATATGACCTGATCCTGACCAGTTCTGTTTGCTGACCTCCGAGCTTGCCTATCCCTTCTGACCCGTTTGCCTGATTTTTGCTTACTAGTGTACCGAACCCGATCCTGCTTTTTGACCACCGTCTCTGCCTCCCGTCGTCAAGCCCTTCAGCCCCACCGTGTTACTGACCTGGATTTGTGCCTCGACCCCGTTTTGGATCTCCCTCTGACGCCTCATAGGACTTCTGATCTCCCGGCTCTGACATCTGACATCGTCCCCGACTTCGGCACCTGGCTCACCCTGCTGATCATTCTGCCTTCGATCAGCTCCGTTGTTCCCATCCTCAGTCCGTCTCCTGGCTACCGGCCGCTGCTAGAGTGCTTCACAGAGACGTTTGCTGCAGCAGGAGCTGGACGCACCCGACAACCGGCCGGCAGGATTCGCGGCTTCTGACTCTCCCCGAACTTTTACGCAGTGAAGAGGTTAGTGACTCTTCACCGCTGCTCTCTGTTTCCTGAGGTTCTTCCCGAGGAACGGACACGGAAATAAAATAACTGGTTGCCTGAATAGAATATTGGATCCATGAATTCCTTTTCCTTACATAATAATCTGGCCACTATGGATCCATCTTGGGACAGTCAGTGGCGTGCTGGAGTTGAAGAGTCCACCCATGCGCTTTCTTTTCAAGAGGTCTGTCCAGTGCAGAGAAGAATTACCATGTGGGGGACCGTGAACTACTTGCCGTCAAGTTAGCCTTGGAGGAGTGGAGGCATTGGTTGGAGGGGGCCAAGCTTCCGTTTCTCGTATGGACGGATCACAAGAACTTGGAATACTTAAAGTCCGCTAAGAGGCTGAATTCCAGACAGGCAAGGTGGGCACTTTTCTTCGGGCGATTCAACTTTTCACTCTCTTACAGACCCGGGACCAAGAATGTTAAGCCCGACGCTCTCTCCAGGATGTATGAGGTGGACGAGGAGTGTACCGGTGGTGCAGAGGAGTTTGTGCTCCCGGATTCAGTAAGGTGTGCCATCACAATGATCGATTTGGAAAGGGAGTTCAGACGGGCTCTCAGAGGAGACCAACCTCCGGAGACCTGCCCCAAGAACCGTCTGTACGTTCCTGACCACCTCATTAGTAAGGTTTTAAAGTTTTGCCATGCTTCCCGCATGTTTTGTCATCCAGGGATAACCAGGACTACTCACGTCATGCGTTCTCAGTTCTGGTGGCCATCTCTGTCTCCTGATGTTAGAGAGTTTGTTCTAGCATGTCTTCAATGCAACCAGGCCAAGACCCCAAGACGACCTCTGTCCGGACTACTCCGTCCTCTACCTATACCCTCTCGGCCATGGGCCAACATAGCGATGGATTTCATCACTGGTCTGCCCGTTTCGGAGGGTAACTCTGTTATACTCACTATTATCGACCGATTTTCGAAGATGGTCCACCTTGTTCCACTGCTTAAACTCCCATCCGCCAAAGAGATGGGAGGGATACTGGCCCGTGAAGTTTTTCGGCTGCATGGTCTTCCGACGGACATCGTGTCTGACAGGGGTCCTCAGTTCGTGGCGCAGTATTGGAGAGAGTTTTGCGCCATGTTGGGGATCTCGGTCAGCTTGTCCTCAGGATTCCACCCCCAGACTGACAGGCAGACGGAGAGGGCCAACCAGGAGGTGGAGACCAAACTTCGAATCCTGTGTGAGTCGGATCCTACAAGATGGGCTAGTCAGTTGCCCTGGACAGAACACGCCATTAACTCTTCCACTTCTAGCACCACTGGTCTCTCTCCGTTAATATTGTGTTTGGGTTCCAGCCGCCGGTGTTCACCATCCAGGAGAGGGATTCAAAGGTGCCCTCGGCCCGGTTATCAGCTATGAGGTGCCAGCGAGCCTGGAGAAGAGCTAGGAGGACCATCATCCGGTCATCTGAGAGCCAGACCAAAGCTGCTAATCGCCGGAGGACCCCGGCACCAGTATACCTCGTAGGACAGAAGGTTTGGCTCTCAACCAAGGATCTGCCCTTAAGAGTGGAGAGCAGGAAGCTGGCACCTCGCTTCATCGGTCCGTTCCCAATTTCTAAGGTGGTAAACCCGGTGGTCGTCCGTCTCCAACTTCCCCGCACAATGAAGATCCATACGACATTTCATGTGTCCCGGGTCAAACCTGTCTCCTCATCCAGAATAATACCGAACCCGATCCTGCTTTTTGACCACCGTCTCTGCCTGCCGTCGTCAAGCCCTTCAGCCCCACCGTGTTACTGACCTGGATTTGTGCCTCGACCCCATTTTGGATCTCCCTCTGACGCCTCATAGGACTTCTGATCTCCCGGCTCTGACATCTGACATCGTCCCCGACTTCGGCACCTGGCTCACCCTGCTAATCATTCTGCCTTTGATCAGCTCCGTTGTTCCCATCCTCAGTCTGTCTCCTGGCTACCGGCCGCTGCTAGAGTGCTTCACAGAGACGTTTGCTGCAGCAGGAGCTGGACGCACCCGACAGCCGGCCGGCTGGATTCGCGGCTTCTGACTCTCCCCGAACTTTTATGCAGTGAAGAGGTTAGTGACCAACACGTTTTCGAACTTTGTTCTCCTCCAAATTAACATGGTCACTAACCCGCTGCTCTCTGTTTCCTGAGGTTCTTCCCGAGGAACGGACACGGAAATAAAATAACTAGTTGTCTGAATAGAATATTGGATCCGTGAATTCCTTTTCCTTACATAGACAAGAGAAAAAATAAGAGAAGACAATAGAAAAGAGATAAAAGAGAAAATAATAGAGAAGAGACAAAAGAGAAAAGAAATCTAGCGATAGAAAACGGTCAAGATACGTAACATCTCTAAAAGTTGAGACTAAGACAGCTAAGATCCTTATTTGGTGAAGCTGTAAGAGAAAAGAAGAAGAGATTAAAAAGGGATCCCAGAGAGATAATATGGATTATCTCTAAGCCTTCAAAACAGGAATTTTGAAGGCATGGCGGTTAGATAAAAAGGCAGTAAAAGAAATAGAAATTCCGCCGAACGAAAAACAAAGGTCTTTCCTTGACGCGCAAAGCTGTCTGTCTTTATATGTTGTGTTTGTCATGTCTTGTCCAACATTTTGTCTCGGTTAAAATGGGATCCATTGTGTGAAAGAGAAGACTGCTTGAGCCTGCGGATCTCGGGAGTGTGGGTGTCTCTGTGTGTATTTCTGTGTGTGTGTGTGTGTGTGTGTGTGTCACCAAGGGAGTGAGAATGTGCCTGCGGCTGTTGGCTTTACAGTGAAAAAGTACTGTGGAGTTGGTCTATTTGCGTTGAGAAAGTAGTGAAAAGTGTTCATTTGGAGCGCGAATTTGGAAATCATTGGGGAAAAAGGTCGATGCATTAATGATGTTTGTTGAAGCGCAGGAAAAGTTTGAACGGAGAAAAGTGATTTGAAGTGTGAACAGCAGTTGATGGGAGAGTTTCATTGGAGCAAACACGGATGGATGACGGTGAGTATTGGAGCAAATTTTTATTTTTAACCGTACCCTAAAAGTCAGAAAGAGGTTAGAAGTTGGGAAAAGTTGTTGGAAATTTGGGAGAGCATTAAATATTTGTTTGAGACAATTGAGAAAAAAAAGAAAGGAAGATACCTTTTGTAAGAGCATAATTCTAATTAGTGTCATCTATTGCAAAATAGCATATTAAAATGCCTAAATGAGCTTTTACACTTTCAGAAATAAAATATAATCTGCAATTAAATGGTGATTAAAATAGTTTCATTGTTTGATAGCCCTAGTTAGATATAATATACCAGACTCAAATCTGGATGATCAAAGGACAGTAGGAAACAGCCCACTAATAGCTTCTGCTTATTTTAGGTCTGGGAATCACAAGTGAGCAGAACTAAAAGTTAAAAGTTAAACTAAAGGTTAAAAGGTAAAATGGAGCTTAATCGTGTTTGGCAAAAGGACAATGCTGCTGATTTGATAGAATTTGTTACCACTGCCTCTAGTCATGAGTCAGTTTTGGAGTTACCCTCAAATGAAGCAGCTGATGTTAAGGAATCTATGACAAATGTTAATGGCTTGCATCGTTTTACTATAGATACTGATATTGCAGAGTGGCAGAAATTAGCAGGAACACCCAGAAACACCATCCTGATTCAGTATGTAATGGCTTGCTGTTGGTCTCTCCTAATGCTGAGATCTGCCTTCAGGCCGAGTTAGCTTTGGGACATCTTCATCAACATGGTTTTACGGTCAGTACAAATAAATTGTAAATTGCCAGAAAATGTGTATTTCCTGGGCTGTGTTATTTCCGCAGGAACATCTAGTATTTACTCTGGTCACAAATGGACCATTCTCACAAAGCCGAACTGCTGCATGTGACGGAGTCTAACAAGCTGCAGTAGTCACTACATTGAGGGACTTCTTGAATATATCAGGTATGATAAAATTGAATAATGTTTTGATTTGGATTCAGGATACGAGGAAGTGTTTTTTCCTACTTCACCAAAGATTAGCCTTTGCAGCTAAATTGACTCCCCTTGACGACTTTCTACTGTTCTCTGTAGATGTTTCTGTAACAAAACTAGTTTTGTTTTTTGAAAAAAGGTTGGAGAGACAATAGTGTTAATGTACAGATCAGTAAATGTTAGATAAAATAGAAAAATAGAGGGCAACATAATGCAGATAAGTCTGATTCTATTAGTGTGAGCAGCTGGTGTCTATGATGGAAAAGGTGAGACCAGAATTGAATGCTAGTTCTATTGAAGACCCTCAGGTTAAGATAGTAGTTTAGAAACATGGTTGTTATTTAAGATAGGACAGTTAAGGAGTGAACACCGCGTACATCGTGTTGGAACTAACTGGAATAGGATTTGTAACAAGTTGATAGAAAGATAAGTGAATGTGTATATGGATCCAGTATGTGTTGGAAAAACAGTGCATGTCAAATGTTGTTAAAGGGTGAGTGCAGGATTTTTGACATGAGGATGGCATCTATTGAAGGGGAACTGAGAGAGGAATTGATTACAAGAAGAGTGAAGGTGGAGCAGAGCAGCTTCAGAAGTGCGTTGGAGTAGAACGGGTGCTGTAAAACGACCTGATGGTGTTTCCTCCAGGATTAAAACATGAACTTTTTCTGAAGCACACGGAGTAGGACATCTGGGGTTAAGTAGAGGTTACAGAATTTAATGGAGTGATGATATAACAGTTAGATCCGACATTGTGAAATGTTTTGTGTAAAATGGTGAGATGCGTGGTCACTTTAATCCAAAGAAGATTCGGACATCGTTACAGGAAAATTTACTTTGATTTCAAACCACAATTAACTAATAAGGTGATCTCCATCAGAGGTTTTTAAGTATTTGTGTGCGCGTGTGGATTCTTTTGCAGGACGACCAGAGGCCTGTGAAAGGAGAGCACAGAGAAACTGTGATAAAATGTCTCATTAACTATTACATTTCTAGGCATAGGTTTCCTGACAGGATAAAGATGGACAATGGAAGGTGGTAAGGATTAATTAGAATCTGAAAAAACAATTGGCTAAAATCTGTGCACAGACTAAATTAACATGGGGTAAAGCTTTGATGTTTGTTTCTTGCTGGGGTGTCAAATCGGAGTGTTCAGTTACTTCCACTACAGGATGCATTCTCTATGGCTGAAAGGAGTTTTTCGGGGTGAACGTCGACCTCCAGGATTCACAGGTAATTCGCAAAATTTGACATATAAAGATTGTCTTGTAGTTACAGATTGTATAGGAGACATACACAAGGATATCGGAAGATCCCACGGAATTTGAGGGAGGATTACCACCCCCAGACATCGACTAAGTGTGCTCTAAAGGTCATTGAAAGAAAGATGTTGGAGCCATGATTTAGGGTGCTTGACCAGATTGCAGAGCCGTGCGTCCCAGCCACAGAGAGGGTTCAAGGAAACATCAGAGAGCAGCTTTCGGGTCAGACTCCCTGACTAAGAGGGGCTTTCATCTACCGCCCACCTGCACCAACGGGTGACAGGGCAGCTCGATGCGCCGATTGCCACTCTGGAGAGGCAGCAGGATTTTTATTTTGTTTTCGTTTTTATTTTGAAATAAAATGATTAACATGCAGCTGTATGAAGACGGTGGTGGGGACAAATGACTCTATAACATATTATTTTTAAGGGCAAGAAGAAGACATCTAAGAGACACAAGACAACATCATGACAACAATTGAATATATGAAAAAAAAAAAAATTTGTAATCACTGAATTTGTCTTATAAGTTAAATATTCCTAAAATGTTAAATACTAGTACTGTTAGGATCTTGGTTGTGCATTGCATGATAATTTGGTCTTTATTCTGTGGTTTGATCGGATTGTAGTACTTCAAAAGGTTATATTAATTCCTAAAGGACATCCCTGTTAATCTAGTTTAAGACTCCTACAATCATTATAATGGTAGAGCATACATTTAATAGGAAATCTTTCAGTTTGGGAAATAAGACCTCCTCCTCAGTTATAAGATTAACAGTTTCTTGGTAGTTGCAAATATATAATTGGATAACACCTCACGGATAAAGGTGCTTTCTTTTATTGGTTCTGGTATGTTTTAGGATTCAGATAGGCTCAGTAGCTTTTCAGTTTATAAGTTGGGATATCTTACTTTTAAGGGAAAAATTCGAACTTAATTTGGTTTCAAAATAGGTATAGTATTTCATTTGGGTTGTAGGTTTCTGTTCTGTATGGTTTCACTAGTCGTCTACAGAGGGGTAAGTGGATTAGGAAATTCCATCTTATCATTTACACTTTGTTTGGGGGTTCCAAGACATTAAATTAGTTCTAGCTCAGTTATTGGTTTGATCTGTTGGATCAAAACAGAGGGAATTGTTGAGGGAAATAAATATCTTAGTTGTTATATTAATCAGGTATTTGTATGGAAGAACTGAGGAATGCATGATTTTTGACTGTGTCTCCCCTTTGAGGGCAAAATAAACATGCAACTTGGGTGCATGTTTTGCTGAACCCCTGATAAAGACCGTTTCAGTAATAAATTAGCCGCTGCGTCTGTCCACACACCCCCTCCTGAAATAAGCAGGGGGGGGGGGGGCAGTCATTCCTTTAAAAGATGTGTTCAGAGTAGTGAAAGACAGACATAATCTTTTACATCGCCATGAGCCAGGATTTCGGGTTTATACTGAATACAACGAAATGGTAATGTAAAGTCTGTCTCCTTTGGAATTCCAATGAATTAAATATGCATATTTTAATGTTTGCCTCTGATAATTGTTTCACCTTTACTGGCAAATCTTAAACCGGGGTAAGACGGGCCTTCAGAGATAAGCAGGAGCAGGCCGGTATTAATATCAATTAATGAGAGGGGTGGCTTATGCTGATTGATAATTTGATCAACATGCATGTAAACACTTGTCAGGATCAAGTTATTCTGAATGTGGCAAACTGACCTGAATGCGCATGTGCGCCTGATGTAAATGTGACATATTTCCGTAAATACATCGGGAAGCAAAACTGTCAGGGCTCCCAATACAACCTCTCTATTCGAATCATTAAAAGAGCTCAAAATTATTATTTATTCAGTGACATTTCAACAGTGATTAAAACCTCGTGCAAATCCTGCCTGGGTGCTCGGAAGACAGACGAAGTCCAACAATACTGCTTTGTTTACTGTTTTATTGTTCAGCAAAGACGAAGTTCTTGTTCTGTGGTTTTTCTTGGGAAATTTGATAAATGCGCATGTCAGAGTAAGTCTATTCTGAATAAAACCAGGTGCATATGTATAAATGCATATTTATTAAAGTAATTTCCCTCTGGGATTATTAAAGTATGTCTGATTCGTTTTTTAATGCACATTTTGAAGTATTTCATTAGAAGGGGTTGATGAAAATGGCAAAATTCTAATTAACTCGCTAAATTTTGCAAAAAAGTTTTTCCGCTCACTTAATGTGGTTTTTGACTTTTTCGAAAAACAGTAAACGCACTAAAGAGGAGATGGAAACACATTTGTTGAATCAGTTCTGACATAGCAGACGATTACCTCACAAGACAGATCAGCTGTTTCTCTTGCCGGCATCTTCTGGGATATTCCTATAACGCTCGAAAACAGGTCTGGAAGCAACAACAGGTATGTGTGGGCCGACGAAGAAACAGCAAGCCACAAGTACAATGGCGCTATCTAGTGATGCTTTCACTTAACTGCCACTCCAGCCTCCTCATTCCCTTTTCCTCAGGCTTGCTCCTTTCTGGACTTATCTCGGTAGTAATAATTTGCTGAGTCATACAACCCAGGCTGACTGCAGACCGCCACTATCAGCTTGTCTTCCATGTTGAATGAAAACTGCTTCGTCTCCGCCGCAGTCCTTCACCCCACGTCACAGCCACATCTAGGTCCTGATTGGTTGTCGCTGAGCGACAAGACAGAAAAGTTCAGCTTTTTAAACTTGAGCAACTGTTGCTTCGCATTCCTTGCAGGTTTTGTGTCGCACTGGCTTCGCTTTAATCATCAAAATCGAGTGTTATGCGTCGCTAGAATTGCCTCTGTGGCCTCGCTTAGTCTCGCTTTACAACATATCTATCCCGTGTGGCACCTTCGCTACAAACCAGTAAATGGAAATACATCTGATGCACATTTTTTTTTGCAATATTTTAAAAGTTCGCACAAAATTCGCATGAGAATTGGATGGATATTATTATTGATGATGAGTTTTGATATATGTTCGCAAAAAAGCTGTATTTGAAAAGATTATCAACTTTTTACAGATTTAAACACCATACAAGGGTACAAATTTGTAAAAACATAAAATATGTGAATAATTTACGTTTTTGTTACTTAAAATACAAGGATTTCGTACCCTATAGAGGCCAAAGCATTTTTATTTAAATGATTTTGTCAATATATATTTTGTGTACTTGTGTCATACCAACTTTCAATTCGGAAAACCAAATACATCTTCCTTAATTCTCTATTTAATTTAACCACAACAGACTGTTTATTTTTTGCTTTAAAGGAGCAATAAGTAAGATATTTACTGCAAAATAAACCTAAGTCTCAGTTGTCACCTGGATTGGAAGTAACATTCCCTATTAACAATTGGTCTTAGTCACGTTTTTCGAATTTCAAACCTAGAGGTATGGTTCGGAACTACCTTGATACAGTATGTAGCGCATGTTTACTTCCTGGTTCCTGAGTTCCCAGGGTTCCCAAAACACAATGCAGCACCTGGTCTTTTATGTTGGCCAGTAAAAGGAGCAGACCAGAAATGGAACAGAATATACCTATCCTGTGGAAGTAAAAATTCAGTGGAGTTTCACACCGTTGAGAAATTGCTGTTCTCTGTGAAGGCATTGTGTATGTACTGTTCCAATTTGCAACATTAGGTATCAGTATTACTTATTGCTCCTTTAATTATTGCTTTGTCTTATGTCCTTTAAAGGATTTCAGCAAAAAAAAATCTGAAGAAAATCTAAAAGAAACTGCATTAGTATTCTCATGCTGATTGATCATGCATCCGTCAAACAAACCTGGTTCTTTTTCTCTTTCTCCCTATTGGTCACAGATGGGGATTGCCTCCGCTCTCTCCTGGCAACACTCTAGTAGTATATACAAAACTCATAATATTACAGTCAGTTCCAAGAAGACCCCAGGCTACAATCTCAACATAGGTATACCAGCCATGTTTCTTGCATTTGTAGAGGTTTTGGTTATTAGCAAATTTCTACACATTTAGATTATTAAAAGGAAGATTTTGTTTTATTATTTCTATATGTACATTTAAAATTGACATCTAAAAGCATAGCGCACACATGTTTTTATTGGATAAAGTTACTGTAAATAGATCACAATAATATAATATAAAAGGCATAAATAATTTGAAAAATGTAATTTCTAAATATAATATAAAAGGCATAAATAATTTGTAAAATTTAATTTCTAAATAAATTGTTGTAATTTGAAAACAATTACTAAATCATCTTTCATTTGGGTAATTGATAATATTTTTACACAGTAACCTTGTCCAGTCCTAGATAGAGTAAAAGCATAATGGCATTGTCCTAAAACACCCAGTCTTTCAAATGCACCCTACCTTAATCTCTGAAGTAGACTGTAGCTTTGGGCTGCGGCTCTTGGTGTACTCTGGTTTACATTCTGTCTTTAGCTCCATCTTCCAATCTGCATGTCGTTGGGTTTTGGGTTTGTAGCTATCAGGATGGTTAGGTTGAGGTAGTGTGGGTAGTAGTGGTGATGGTCTTGCCTCACCTGAAGATACTGGTGACATAGCAGGGGCACTGACCGGACGATTGGATTTGTTGTCAGGAGTAGTGGCCATTGCTGGTATGGGTAAAAAAGGAGACACCTCACTTAAAACTTACAATAAAACAATAAAATCTGACATACACTATGTAATGAACAAAAATATTTCAATTCAATATAGTTTTTTATATACTGCTAAATAAAACAAGTGTCGCCTCTTGAAAAACAGTTTATATCCACTCATAAAGAAACCAGTTTATTTAGATACATTGCAATCATATAGTCTGATTCACATCCAATGAAATACAATACAATTTGCTTCAAAACATAATGCAACTCAATTAAAGTCATTATATAGTTATATTATTGATATCATTCTCATCAAATGCAAGTTCATAGGAAGGGTCAGCTGAACCGAAACATGTATCTACTGTCACCAGGGGTTGGGTGGAAAGAAAGCAGTGAGCTAGGAGTCATTTTTTTATGGAAATGAAGAATACAGTAGAGAGAAATAATTAAAGCTTTGTCTAGTACAACAACATAGCTGATCATAGACCCCTTTGTTGTTTATCTTTAGTTTCCTATCATATTCCACTTGTAGTAATATTATTTTTTGTCCAGAAAATGCAGGGGGACATTATAGCTAACTCTTGTGAAATGGGATGCCAGCACCATCTGGAGTTTGGTCTCCACCTGAAGTGAGTAATATGAGTAACAAGGGATTCTAGATAGTCATCACAGCTTCATTGCATTGATGTAATGTAGCTACGAATTTCTGTGGTAGAATAACATTTAAGAACCTCAGGAAAGAGTATAAACCTAATTCTAACTGCAGTTTTATTTTGTCTTTGTGTAACGAAGGCCTGGTTCGTTACTGGACAAGTACACACATGCACCTTACCTGAAGCACTTGGAACATGCACATGGTACTTTTTATAGTGCACTGCACTTTTTTATTGACTAATTTGCACAACCAAAATTAAAGAATTGCACACAATTGTTTTAAAAGATATTTATTGAATATTTTGGGTTTCCCATGCAGGTAGCGGCACACCCCCTGGGCTCCAGCCTACAGAAACAACAATTATAAATGTGCAATCATTTGTGCAATATGTGATTTTAGTAATATCTTTTAAGTGTCAGTGTGTAGTGTATGTGATATGTTTTAAAAGCATTGTGTGTTGTATGGTTTTTACTGACCTTCTTCTGGTGTCCAGGTGTCTGGCCAAAAGAATTCCCCGGGGAACCAGACACCTATTTGAAACCTCCAGGCAGGACCAAACGTGAAGAAGGGGCGGGGGGAGTAGTTTACGGTTTTAGATTGTTTGGGGAATTATTTATAGTAATGGTGTGTGGTTTTAGGATTTTTCTATTTAACTGGTGGGTTATTTTTACAAGGTTTATTGGTGGGTTTTAATGGATGAGTTTTACCTTGGCTTTAATAGAGCTAATGTTATTGTACGTCCCTAGTGGTTTCAATGGTTTTACCTAGTTAGGTTTGAACCCTTTAAAAGGCGTCCAGTTCATTCAATGAGATGTCCTGCTGCTGGTAGGAAACTATAAGCCCCATTTACACTACCCTTGTTAAACCAATTCATGCCGAGCTCGGACCGAGCTTGGATCAGTTAACCGTGCCGAGCTTGGTTCTGATGACCGTTTACACATCACGCTATCTCGGTTCCTCGCTTCCTAGTACTCCTAGAGCAGTAGTACCACGATCTATGGTACTACTGCTCTCTAGGATTGAAGGAGGGACTCAAGCAGATCAAAATGGCGGCGCCCGTAACATTCAGGAAGTTATGCTTGGTAATAATTGCTTTTTGCGGAGAGTCAGGCGAAGAAGGCAACCTTTGGTGAATTTACTTGACGGAGTCGGCTTTTGGGACGTGGATAAGACAAACAAACGTCTAATCAGGGCTTACAGACGCAGGAAACAACGACAGACGTTGAGGTTCATCACACCGCCAAGCAGAATCATCACTGGAAACTGTGTGGCACGGTAAGGAAGCTAGTATTTTTATGAATGTCTGAAACCGCAAAACTAGTCAGCTGACTGTAAGGAGATGACGCGGTCGGCTTATGCGCTCTTTGTTATCTGAGAACCGAGCCAGGGAAAAACCGGGCCGAGCCCACCTATCGAACTGGTCTAGCTTTAGCGCGGTCTGGTTGTGTCTGGCACGGTCCAGTTAAGTTTGCGATCCATTTACACTCGAAAGTTATCTCACTTACCGAGCTCGGACTGGTCTTGGCACGGTTAAAACAGGGTAGTGTAAACGGGGTATATTACTACTATGCCTCCATGCACTTTACTTCTTTGCACTTGCACTTTGAATTATTTGTGGAGAAAATAAAGAAAAAGGAGATTGAGGACCTCAAAGCTGCCTGGTTTACATAATTTTCTTCGGTACAACGCTGTTAATCCCACCGCTCGTTGCCAACCAGTCCACACTTTGATAATATTGGATTGATAATATTTTTGCCATACTTTCAGCTTGTCTATTATGGGTATTGTTGTGGGAAATAATGATAATTGATGCACCAGTTAATTGTTGAATAAAGGAAACAAACAGATCAATTTCCAGCACTTTATTGAGAATCACTGTGACTTTTAGGAGCCAAGCTGTAATTTTTCCATCCACAGCTATGTTATTGATGATGAGGTTCAATGAGAGTTAAAAGTAACCTGAACTCTCTCCAGAGAGAGAAAATGCTCTCTACATGCTCTGGATTTTTAGTTCAATATTTTGTTTTGAATGCAGGTAGGTGTCAGGAAAAAATATATTGTTAATGATATATAGCTTATAAAATGTGGCAATGTTGAAAAATGTCAATTGCTAGAAACCATTGTTCTTATAAAATGTATTTAACCATTATAAAATGTTGTGCCCCGCAGCCATGAGAGGTATATGGATGGATGATACATGTCCTGCCTTTTGTTAAAAGTCAGCAAGAAATTCATGGCGTGAATAAATTATATAAATAAGATATTAAATAAACTTATAGTTTAAAATTAGTCAGAGGAAATCCATGCTAAAAACAGTTCAAAAGGTTTTGGCTTTTATATTTAATCAGAGTGAGACAAACTACCTTTGTCAGATTTGTATGTGAGATAGTGAGTGCTCTCACCTTGAGAATATCTTTGAAGTATCTGTCTTGGGGAAAATCTGTGTTTAGCAAGTAAGCTAGAGAAAGTGCTCGTGTTGAAGTTGGATTTGTTGTACACGCTTCTGCCTTGGAAAATATTCGTCTTTTTATAAAATTAAAACCAGATTTGTGAATAAAGGTTCTTCAGAGAATGATTTTCTCTGTGAGGCAACCTTTGTGTGAGGCAACCTTTGTGTGGAAAACTTTCTTCATATTGTTCGCTGGCTGTCTAGCTGCACATGGTCAGGTGTTGTGAGGACAGCACAATACATGATTGCAGCCCTGTGTGTCAGACGGTAACCTAACCCTTTCAGGAAAACCCTGAAAGGTTGGACTGTTGTGCCTGGTGCCACCTTGTGTCCAGCTAAAGCCCTGTTCCATCGGGAACCGAATCTCTTCTCCCGTGAGCCACCACATGGTTGGTTCAAAATACTCAAGTTGAGTATGGTCTGCTTTCGTCGAAACCATTAACTGAAGCAGGCAGCCACCACATATCTAAGCTGCCTATGATCTTTCTCTCAGCTTTTGCAGAAAAACCTGTCACGGAACTCACTAAAGTAACATCCTCCTCCCACGGTTGTCCAGAGCAAGGACAGCTGGGGGCAGCCACACTGGCGATTCAGCAGGGCTTTCCGCAGATCACATGGAGCTACAGCAAGCACCATTACTTTGCCACATTGTTAGCCACCTCACAAAGCAACCCAGACAGAGAAGCCAAAAGCAGCCTTGGTCCCCCTGCGCCTGAGCCCCCTGTTTGGCTCAGCCAAACACCAAAGGAAACCTGACAACCTGTTGTCACTAGAATGGGGCACATTAAAGGATAATGTTTGGTGGAGACAACAGGGAAAGTTAGTTTACATGAAACATCTTTTGAGACAGAATTGTATTTGTCCTTTTTTTCTGTGTGTACATACTTCAATAGTTTCTTTAATCTTAATTTTGCTTAGTAGTTTTAGTTAAGTTTCACTAGCCTAGTGAAACTTATTAATCAAAATATGTTTGACTTAAAGTTGAATTATTTCTGTTAATAAATTCTTACATCTTGATGATGATGATGATGATGATGATGATGATGATGATGATGATGATGATGATGATGATGATGATTTTTGTCCTAAAAGGAAATTTGTCTTGGGTACAGACTGGCTGCTACATAGTGCAAACCATGGCTGTCACACTACATTCACACATAAAAACACTACTATAAAAATTCCATTATTAAGAAAAATAAATACATAAAAGAAGCATGTCACATTACATTCTCAACAACAGTTTTTTTTAAATGTATAAAGACTCTTCTAAAAAGAATCTGTTATAAGAAAAAATAATACATAAAAGAAGCATGTCAGTTTAGTTTGAAATTTTGGATACCATTGCCTACTTCCACAATTTACTATTTGATGCTGCTTATTGCTTTAATGGAAAGCAGAACAAATGAGTTCTCATAGCTGTTCAGTCTACAGGCAGGGACTCTAAGACGTCGACCTGAAGGAAGAAACCGATACTCTGAATAAAGAATACGATTGGGGTCTGAGATGATTTTCTGGGCCTGTCTGGTTATTGTTTCATTGAAGATGGTCTGAAGTGAGGGGTGCTGCTTGACTCCCATCAACTTCATAGCTCTTTGAGTAAGACAAGTAGGTTTGGCCTTCATCTGGACAGACAGGTTACCAAACCAGGCAGAAATGCTGTACCTAATGATGTGATGCTCTCTATTACAGCACGGTAAAAGAGCAGCATGACTTTCTGACTGACACAAAATGGCCTTTTGAAGAGAAGCTGTCACTAATTTATTCTATAAGCGTGCAGAATTTGCTGTTGAGAATGTCAGAGCTCGAATCCGTCTGTTGTCTATTGTATTAATATCATCATAACAAAATTGAGTTGGTATTTACAGGACAATACCTGACAGATTTGATTTGACAAGTTATTTGAGTAAATATTAAAGTTAAATGCATTTAATTGAACTACAATATAGGAGAGATTCTGGATAATCCTCAGAGCAATGGCTTCACTGCATTGACAGAGAACAATAAAAGTAAAAAATGTTACCCTTTTTGTAATCTTTGTTGGTATGTGGTGGCCTAAAAATGTTTTATTCTTCAAATGGGGTGAAACACAAACAGTTTGAGTACCACTGCCTTAAGGGACATAGCTATGTATCTTGACCATAATGACAAAACACACAAAAACATTTATTAATCTTCAAAGAAAACTATATATTGCAAGTATTCGTCATAATAATCTTTAATTAGCAATTTTTAAGATTAAAAATAACTTTGCATCAAGCGCGATCAGCATACATAAACATTGTAGTTACATCTGCCAGTAGTACCGCATAGAGGTGTGCGATACTGGGAATTTTTAATCAATCCAATACCAAGTAAATACATAACAAATTCAATCGTTATGTAATTTTGTGTGTGTTGTGTCCACTTGCCTGTTGCTTTAATCCTCTAAATTTGCCCGTCGTATGATAAATAAAGGATTAGGTAATGTTATCTTAAATAACACTTTTTAATAGGATATATGTACTGGGTTCTTTCAAGGTCTTAATTAAATTTTCTGTGTGGGCTCCAGTAACATATGACAGATAATATCTACTTTGAAAGTTAACATGAACTGCTGCTGAAAATGACCACTCTTATCGACCTGGGTGTTCTCTGGAGGACTGAAACGCCACAGTCAGTGACGTCAGTCTGTGGGTCTGGTCTGTCGGGGCAATGAGAGAAGTTTCGTCTCCTCTCTCCGTTTTATGTCGCTCGACGTTTTCTTGCTCATGGTTTTTCACGTGCTTAGATACATTTGTTGTGTTTCCACAGAATTTACAACCCATGCAGCTTGATTTCATTTACGGTATTAAAATATAGCCAAACAGGGCTTCTATCCCTCTTCATGTTGTTTGTGTTACCTGTTTAGTTCTCTGTTCAGGGTTTAGGTTGATTAGATTCTGATAGCTGTTAGATCCGGTTTCTGTTAGTTCGTGTTATCATTTTTAGTAGTTTTGTTAAATCCTTATTTTATGCTTCCCTTCCTGTAGTTCTGTTCCTGTTCAGCATTATGTTTGAGACATTCTTATTAGATTTAGCTCCTGTTTTGGCTTACTTCTGTGGTTAGTCTTTTATCTGTTAGATCTGTTCGTTATTAGTTAAGTTTTCCCCTATGTCAGTATATTCTCTATTTCCCCGTTATTTTCTGTTGATTCCATGGACATGCCCGCCTATTGTCCCTTTTTTACTTCAACTTGATTGCATCCCTCAGTTCACCTGTGCCTCATTACCGCCCTCTTGTTTCCCTCCGGCTCTTCTCCTTTAAAGTTAGCCCACACTGTCAGCTAGAACCTAACATAATTGTTAGGTTCTCTGTCTTCATTCATCTGTCTACCCTGTTCTGGTCTATTTACCGTGTTGCTGGATCCTGTTTCCCTGCTCGCCTGTAAGCCTGTTTATTTATTAAAATTCATCTACAACTCATTATGCGTATCCCAAGCACTTGTCTGTGTTCCGGATACACCACAACTATGACAATAAATGAAGCAGCTACTATAAGAGCCAGTAGATCGTCCTGCAATACATCGCAGTAAAAAGACCAGCGTGATCTAAAGGGTTAAGGCTCCCACATACTCGAGCATACTGTGCACATATTGTGAGCTGCCAGACTCCGCACTGACTCTCCACGGACATTTTACCCTTCATAGTCGAGTGTACCTATTGCCTACAATTCTTGTGACGAATTCCTACAATTCCCACGCTTTCTGCCATGGTGAAATGTTTGATTAGCTAGCTTATTTCTTTTCCAGCAGGCTCCCACAGCGCACTTGTCAGTGTGAACTACTCCTACCAGGCAGTTGCAAGGACGCGCAGCATCACACTCCCTCTCTTTTCGGTGTATGAAGCTCGTGCCACATATAAAAAACAGATGTAAAGACTTCTTGCGCCGAACAGCTTATAGTGTGACACCACGTACGTGGTCATAAAAATTGAGCTCTGTACGTACCTGTATGTGCGGAGTCCACGCAGAGTCCACCTTGAGTATCCGTGGAGTTGTACAAGTATGTGCGGGCCTTTAGGGTTACTTAACCTCATTCTTTTCACATGTCCCTTGGGTGTTGTTGACTCGCTCGGCTCAATTGCTTCTTCTTGTTTATTCATAGCACACATGTGCAATATCCTACTTCCGGTCACATTGTTTTTTTATGGTAAATATGCACAAAAGTGCTTCTTTTACTAACAAATGTAGCATAAACAAAGTGTAAAACACAGAAATAAAATACAAAACTGTTACCAACTCTGAGATTTGCATAACTATTGTGCCAAGCAAACAAAAATAATAATTTGCGCATAGCGTTCTCATTATTCAGTATTTCAAAAAATCTTCAATCTACGATCAGTGACCTAATCTCTAGGTAAAACATATACAGAATTTTTTGAGACAATTAGGCTTGAAGCTGAGGGTAAGATTTTGACAAAACGTTTAGCATTTTTTGATATGTAGCAAAAATAAAGTTTTGGCATAAATGACTTAGCTTCTCTGATACACAAGGATTGAAATAGTAGTATAATTATTATTATTGTCGTTGTTATCTGTTGTGCTACACAGGGGCGATTCTAGGATCTGACCTTTAGGGGTGCTCAGCCCCCAATGTTGACTGTGATTCCTGGCATGAACAACAGGCTTTCCATGTTTAGTCCAGATGTAAGATTCTTAGAGTTGGCACACGTTTGAGCTAAAGCGCATCAAACAAGCTACAATATAGGCCCATACAAAAGCAGTGACAAACAGATTGAAATGTTTTCACTTGATAAAACCTTGTGCATTTGTAAAACCTGCATGATGGCAATAGTTAGACTAGCTATATATTTTCCCCAAAGACAAAAAACTAGGGTTAGGGCACTGCTGCACAGTGTTTGTCAGCTGGCTGAAAAAAGGCCTGATACTACTACACTTTCCTTATTGTCGTATTGCTTTGCTTACAAGAGAGACAAATTTAGCAGTTTGGATATATACCCAGTAGTGGAGAAGCATATATATGCCATTATATATGCAGTCTCATATAAGACATAAGCCTGCCATATATTATGGCGGTCTCATGACCAGTCCATGTCTTCTGTCAAGCAAATTACTAATAAGGTAATAAATCCATACTCATATCCTTTATGAATTTACATACTGAATTTTTTTTTTTTTTTAAATCAGATTAAGAGAAAGGAAAAAAAACATACAGTTCAGATTTAACTTTTCAGACAGGCATCTACTGAGCTCATGTTTAAGAAACAATTCATTAGAACAGCTGAAGCGCTTCGGACACAGATGCCACATGTGCAGAAAAGCATATAGCTGCACAAAAGAATATAGCTTAAATTAATTTTGCGACCACATCAAAAGATTAAATAATTGCTTACTTTTTTGGTGTACCAAATTACCCTTGTAATGATGTAATATTTTATGGGCTAAGTCCCTGATGATGAGAACGTCTAGCTCCGCCTCTGGTTTGTACTAATTTACTAATGGACAGTGTGGAAATCTATGTACAATAAAACCAATGTAAATAGTGTTCCTCTGTTTTATTTGTCTTTATCCTAATTCTAGAAGTAGAAATAGTCAAATAAATAGTACCATTATTTTTGTGGAACCCTAATCATACTATTATAACTAGTTATGCCTGAACTGCCTCAAATGGTCGACAATAAATGAAAGCAATAATAGCAACGAAATATTGGTAAAAGTGACACTCTCACCTTTTCTGTGGCTGTGGCTAAGAATCTGACTTTTTAATAGTCTACAGTCTTTGTTTTTCCATCTTTCCAGTGGTCTTCAGAACTCCTGCCTGGCACAGAATATTTAGTTTTATAAAAGAGATTAGGTTTATGTTGATAAAATGTATTATACTCCAGAATTAAATGCTATTTTGAGATGCTAACGTTGGTTACTTACATTTCTCTAGTTCCACAAATCAAAACTCTCCTGCTTCTGTTCAGAACTGCGCTCAGCAGCTTTCACCTATTTTAGTGCAGATAATATTTAGTTTCTTAACTGGGACTGGTTTCGTAGCCTAGTAGTAATTGTGGTAACGGCAGTATCCCAGTATGAATGAAAAATTAAATCTCGCGCTCCAAGCACACACGCACATGCACGCACACACACGCAATAGAAAACAGCCAATTAGGAAGAGGGAAGGCGGGATTTAAGGCAGCACAACTAATGAGAGTGGAGTTAAAGGGGGGTGTCTACCTTGTCAATCAAAGGCCAGACGCGTTAGTGATTGGCTGCGTGGATCGCCAGGTCCCGCCCCCGCTGGCGCACAGCAGCGTTGAAATGACACCGTGGTAACGCCAAGCGCTTCACACGGAGGCGCTCCGGGCGAACCTGTGCATGTACACATGTCTGGCAGAGTCGAACCGACACGCAGGAATACTCTGAATCAGTAATTTTTTAGGGGTGCTTGAGCACCCCTAAAAATGGCCTAAACACGCCACTGGTGCTACACCTAAATCGTGTCTGCTTCTTGTTCAATGCCTGGTCCTTGTCTTCACCTACATCGCCTGCAGGTTTGTTGTTTTTTTGGACTCAGTAAATCTTCTCTCACTTAAATATGCAGCTCCCCAGCTCTTCTCTGTGTTTCGGTCCTGCTACAAACACTACAAACTTGACAGAAGTAGTGTATGATTTGTACACTGGACCAAAATGAGTTGCATGTCCTTGAAGTGACTGAACAATAAAGATCACTTTCAGATTAAGGCATGTGAAGTCATTAAAGGTCCCTGCATAAAAAACGAACTAGATTAACAGTGCTTTATATGGATAGAATACATATACTGTACCACCATCCAGACTGTGTGAG